>JAVQJD010087549.1:0-13359 GCA_036023655.1 Nannoperca australis
GTGTGTGTGTGTGTGTGTGTGTGTGTGTGTGTGTGTGTGTGTGTGTGTGTGTGTGTGTGTGTGTGTGTGTGTGTGTGTGTGTGTGTGTGTGTGTGTGTGTGTTTGTGTGTGTGTGTCACAGGGAAGATGCTGGTGCTGGGCTCTTTGTTTAACCTGGTGGAGCCTGTGTTGACAGTGGCAGCCGCCCTCAGCGTTCAGTCACCTTTCCTGCGCAGCTCACAGCACAACCCAGACTGTGCCACTGCCCGCCAGCCCCTGCACAGCAACCACGGAGACCCCTTCACCCTGCTCAACACCTTCAATGCCTGGGTGGAGGTCAGTAAGGGAAACATTATGTGACAGTGGCTTTAATATAAACAGATTCAACACTGTAAGAGTTGGCATATAAGATGGTCTTCATTGTACATGAGCATGTTCATCTTTGAGCTCAACAGATAAAGGGAGAGAGAGGTGGTGGCTCCAGGAAGTGGTGCAGGAGGAGAGGCCTGGAGGAGCAGCGACTGTATGAGATGGTCAACCTCCGCAGACAGTTCAAGGCAGGCTACTGACACAGTAGTTCACACGTACAAGCGTGTGTGAACACTATTTCACAATATGAGCTTCCTTTCTGGTCAACAGGACTTGCTGAGGAGCCACGGCCTGCTGGAATCAGAGTACAGCGCTCCCTCTGGTGGTGACCGCCAGCAGCGTAGGGAGAGGCTAACCGAGAGGAGGAAGCTGCATCAGCTGAAGAGAGATCATGAGCAGCAGGAGAGCGGCAGGCGTAAAGTCCTGAGGCTGGACGAGGGCCAGGACGGAGAGTTCTCCTCAGGATCAGACACAGAGGAAGCAGGCAGAGGCAAGAAGGACAAGGAGCGATCAGGACAGAACATGGACATGCAGGTAAACTACAGCAGAACATGGAAATATGTTTCTATCAAGCAGCCATAAATCTCACCACCAACATTTATACAAATAAATGAATATATATATATATAAACTGTTATACTGTATAATATATAGGATTGCAACTTGTATGCACAAACTCTTAAAACACCATCCACTCACAAGCAGATGATTTATCTTGACAGGATATTATCTTTGCATGAAGGGTAAAAGGTATCAAGGCTAGTCATCTTTACAGAGGTGGATATGTTCATGTATTTGAGTCAGTTACACTGAGTGAGCTCTCTGTGCTGCTGTTCGGTCTACGACAGGAGGTGAAGTTCAAGCTGCGTCACAACGTGTCGGAGCTGCAGGAGGCGGTCGGCGTCAGTCAGGACCTGTCCTCCCGCAAGCAGGCGCTGCTCAAGCTGCTGCTTTGCAGAGGCCTCTACCCTCAGCTGGCACTGCCCGATGAACACAACTCCACCCGCAAAGACTCCGAGCAGGTCAGGTCTCCTGCTGCACCCATCCCACTTCATACCTTTATAGTGACACAATAAAGGGGGAAACCTCGTGGTAATAAACCAATTGTTTCAATAGTGTTTGAAAAATATTCCACCTCCACTTTGTGATTTTACATTTTATAGGTGTTTCACACAAAGAATAAGCAGGGAGTGGTGATCCACCCAACCAGTGTGTTTGCCAGTGACCCAGAGGTGTTACAAGTGCCTGAGGATGACACCAGAGAAATGGGTAAACCCCTGCAACAACGTATTTAAAAGTACTATGTGTAGATTTAAATTGTATAATTTATGAATGAATTACTTTTAAAAGTAGCCCATTGGCCAGATCGGTTGTAACATCTGTTTCAGGTTGATTGACTTATTCTGTTTAAAAGTAATAAGTGCAGCAGAAAGAGGACACAATAAACAAGTAGGCTTATTTCGACTAAAGTAAAAAGAAAATGGAACAGACTGAGCATGACAAGAGAGACATCCAAGCAACAAGTACAAAGCCATGATGGGTCGACATTTTTTGCTCCTAAGCACAAAACACACATGTCAATTACATTTGGAGATAAACCATGGCAACTTATTATAAAATCCACCATTACGAGACATTTAAACTCCCTAACGTTGCCTGGATTATTAATCAGCTACGACCTAAATGTGTCTTTCTGGAAGTTACTTTTAAATCTAGACAGAACAACACCGACCTGCTGCTCTGCACTTGAAGAACAGTCTTTCTCAGCAGTGGTCTAATTTGTTTGCAGTTGAACAAATGTATTGGAAGTAATACACTCTGAAATGCTCCATGTAACATCCCATCCTCGGCCTCCGTATCCACTGATTTTTCCTGATGTCTCTTGCTTTCACTCTTGTCATTGTGCATGTCTCTTATCAAATCTCATCGGTCTCTCCCTCGTTGTGTTTGTTTCCGGCCTGCAGGGCCTGATAGGAGGGACAGCAGCAGACACCAGCTGCTGGCCTTCGTCACTCTGCTGGAGACCAACAAACCATATTTGTCCAACTGCGTGCGGGTTCCAGCGCTACAAGTGAGAACCGCTAACCCTAACCTGTATTATCCAGTTTTCAGGGCTGATTATTGACTCTTTTGACACATCTGCACCACTTAAACTACTACTTACTGTTTTAATGAAACGTGGATTACAGGATTTGTTTTTTTTGTACTGTTTGAGTTTTCTGTCTGTCATTCAAATATATACATTTCAGAAAATTCAGTGTGGAAAAATATAAACTAAGAATAATTCCTATTGGAAAAACAGTTTTGCCATTTTACCAGTATGTTTCAGAGATGTTTAATGTACAGCAGAGAGAGAAATGATGCTGCAAACTAGATTCATGGATGCAAACTAGGAATGCTTCTGTCGCCATCCACCCCTAGACAACCAGATTTTATATTTAAAAAAGATTATTTTTACATATTTATATATTATGTGTCACAGAACCACCTGTATAAACCATCAGTATTGTGGGCAACATGTCATTGTATCATGATCTATTCCATAATTCCCAGCTCTGGTCTACTCACGCATCATGTAGTATTAATTGTCTGTGTCTGCGTGTGCTCACTAGGCTCTGCTGCTGGTAGCAAACTCTGTGGACAGTAACGCTGACTGTACGCGTCTGGTGGTGGACGGCTGGCTGGAGGTGGAGCTGAGGGAGCCGGAGGAGGCCCTGAAGGGTTTGTCCACAGCTCTTACCCTCAGGGCCGAGTGGGAGCGCCTGCTGTCAGCCCAGCTGGGACAGAACACGATGGGGGGAGCAGCAGTCCAGGGGGTGTCCCGCAAAGTCATGGAGAAGCTGAGTGAAGGCCTGGTCCGCTTCCTGCTCTACACTGAGGTACTGACGCACGCTGACCTGCTGGATACAGTATAATGCACACCAAAAAAGGAGCTTATATACAACACTGGATGCAAATAATAATTATGTTGAATCATTGAAATAGTTTTTTAGCAGTTGTTTCGAGGTTGCCTTATCTTTTGGTGAAGGTATGTTTTTCTAGTAAGTTTAAGCTTGCACCTTTTTTTGCACATAGAAGCAGTGTAACAAAATAAAATAAAAACGTACTTACTATCATACTACACCATTTGTTGCAGGTTAGACAGATTAAACAAATTATTAGAGGTTTTAAAAATCTGCTGCCGGACAGTAAAGAGAGAGAAATAACTTCAGTGGGTAAGAAAATCACTGCAGAAAGAAGTAATAAAAATGAAGATGCAAATTGAAGCAGAGTTGTTCCTCAGTTAGTTTTTTATATTCAAGAGTAAAAATAAGAAAGGTAAAGGTAAATCAAGTTTAAAACCTTGAATATATACTGTTTGTGTGAACATGTGTGTCTGTGTTGTTTATTTCTTTTCTCAGTGATTCTCATTCATCTTTGTCTTTATTCATCTTTCTGTGCACTTCTAACCTCTGCTCCCAGGTCAGCTACAGCCTGCGGAGGCTCACAGCTTTCCAGACCCAGAACCTGTACATCGGCCCTCAGCCAGAGTCCGAGCTGTGTCACACCAAAGCTCCAGATCTAAACCCGCTGTTTCCAGGAGCCGATGTCAAGCCGCACCCCATTAAAGGAGGCCTGCGTGTCACCAGCTTCTTCACCTACAACTGCCTGGCTGTGAGTCTGCCTGAAACAGTGCATTCTCTTAAAGTTACAAAGAGATGTTTGCATATTAAATGTTCTGGTTTGTGCTTTCTTAGGCTTGATGGTTGTATCAGCATCCCTGTAGGTTGTGTTTATTTGTTTCTAGGCATCCAGACATTGTCACAGATGATGTACAGTATTATTGAGGTTTTGGACACTGCATTGTCCCTTCCCACATTATTTGTCACCTCCTCATCCAGACAAACACAGAAACCATCAAAATAGTATTTCTTTCTGAGTGCAACCTAGACGTAATGTATGTTAGAGGTTGGAGCTCTACGTTACCTCAACAACTAAACCTAAATGCTCGAACAGAGCTGCTGGACAACATTAGAAGAAGAAGAAGATCCTTATACTAAAATAGAAGATTTTCGACTCTGCATGTAACTTAGAATAAAGTGATCACCCCATCATCAATCCTTGTGCTTCCACTGTGATCTGCAGGACTCAAAGGATCTCTACAGTGAGTGTTTACGCACTTTCTGGACGTGTCCTAACTGTGACCTCTACATGCCTCTGACCCCACTGGAGCGCATGCAGCACGAGGCCTCCTGCAGGCCGGCAGGAGAACAGCAGCAGCCGGAGGAAGGTCAGGAACTTCTCATGTTGATATTTATCGTGAGGCATCTTTTAGTATCAGATGACGCCGACACACTCAGCAGCTGACTTGATTCTTGGTGCCAATAAGTTTGAAAGAGATGAATAATTTGAGCCCAACTGTGGGTTTTTGTGGTGATTTTCAGAGCCAGAGGCTGGAAAGGCAGGGTCCTCCTCAGCGTCCGGTCTCACCAGAGTTTATCACTGTGACGTCTGCAATGAAGACCTGACCCTCACCTCCACTGAGATCCTCAAACATAAAAGGCAGCACATGTATTCTGCCAAGTAACAGAATCTAAAAGACAACAACTAAAGAAAGACATGACTTTATGGAATAAAGTTGAGTTTTTTTATGTAACATTTGTGTCACCATTCTTCTTCTCTTCTATGCCCGAGGAACTTGAATAAAGACCGATTACTTCCCTCTAATGGTCGCTGGATGTATTTGCCTGTGTGTTCTGTGTAGTACAACTTCCACACGGTGAGTTAATGACATGCACACGTGAGAGAGACGTGGACACTGATGTAAAATATAGAGTGAGGGTTTAATAATGATACAAACCCACGATATGTAACACCTCAAAGCAGCACATTGGCACAAAGTCAGATAGTAAGACAGCACGGAAGATAAAAACCTGTCTCAAAAAAATAAAGAATCAGAATAAATATCTCAATAAATAAATAAACAGGTAATATCTCATTAATTACTTTGAAACTAATAAATACGTACATTTGAAAATATGCACATTGGCAGAAATCAATAACCCAAAAAGTAAATAGTACTTAACACAGAGTTACTTGGAAATCATAAGTTATTGATTACTCAAATCAAAAGGCACATTTATTAAGATGTAAGAATGGGGCCTGCAATTGTGATCGCATGACTGTCAGTACTGTACTCTAACACCATTTCTGAACCAGAAGTAGCAAACTGTGCAATGGCTTTACTAGTTCTGTATATCTGCACCATCGAGTGAACGCGTGTATCTGTGTGCAGGTCTATGCATTGCAGAATTGTGACAGGGGTGTGTGTGTGGGGGGGTGTGTGTGTGTGTGTGGGGGGGGGGGCACAAAGGGTTGATTTAGGAGCAGGGAATGGCAGTCTAGTGACCGACTGAGTTTGAGTTTCCTGTCACTGTGACAGAATGTCTTTTTTCTTCTTCTAAGAGGACCAACATTCTTGGCAGGCTGGCCTAGCAATGAAGACGAGCGTCCCATAACCGTGAGGTCAAAGGTTGTGTTCATCAGCAGTCGTGTATCCCGACTCTGAGCCCTACTGTCTGTTCACTCTCTTTAAGTCACTTTGGATAAAAGTTCTTGGCTAAAACTAAAACGTGAATAATCTGGTGAAGCTTCTGAAAAGTTCATTCTGCCATAATTCAAGGTCTACCAGGAGATCCTCCATTTAAACACGAGACTGTAGTTTAACACTGGCCTCCTCTTACAGAGCGTACTGTATGTACTCCCATCTTTCTTTTTTTTTAAAGGACAATGCCTCTGGATTTAAAGAGAAATCCCCCCCATAGATTATCTTACACTGTCAGGATATCATCATTTGATGATGCTCAGTGCATTTCAAGTCATTTTGACATCATTTGTCATTTATTTTTCTGTGTTCCCGTTTTTACTTGACCTGCAAAATCATCGTCTACCCTGCTTTCAACAGACCACAGAAACCAGGCATGAGCTCGTGGCATTCAGTTGCTGGTTCTTCGTGTAGGTTAAGAGGCCAATAACAACACTTATAGATATTAGAGCCTCAGTTTTCAGTCAACAACAGTGATCTGGTGTCTCTACCCCTTTGATTTCACCTTGCATGATTGTTTAATACTGCTGCAAAGTCGAGGCTGTATAAAATACCCTTGCTCTTTAATTCTGAGGGATTTACACAAAAGAATTGACATATTCAGATTTCCACGGATCCCAAAAATATGTTGCGACTGTGATGGAAATAGCTTATCTACCCATGGCCAGTTATTAACTGGAAGTAGAAAAATATACCACCAATCAGCAAAATAGACAGAAATGCAAGGTACATCACCAGAAGCATTTTTTTTAAATGTCCTAGGGTGGATTTATCTTTAAGTCTAGCTGTGAACTTACAAAACCCTTCCTCACACACTCTTTAGCATCCTCAGCACCTTTGGCGGAACAAGAACTTTAAGGATTGTTTGACTCTACCACACCACCTCATCGATTGCTAAGAGGCGGCGGGAAAGTTTTAATAGGGTTAGGACAGGAGTTAAAATAGCAGCTTTTTTGACTTCATACTTAAAGCAACATTCAGCAAACACATCTGCCACTGTACCCAAACAAAGACCTTCCGCCATTCATCTTTTTCAAGTTAATGTGTCTGTTTTCTTATCACAGGGTCAACAGTCGACAGCACGCATGTTTAGGTGTCACCCCCGTGAGCTACGTGCTGCTCAAAGACAGGTTTGTGTTCCTATTCATCTTTTCTGCTTGGTATCGAACACAATAACTCACTACAGTATTCAGTTCCAACACTTTCCATTTCCTAACGTGAGCGACTGGTACAAAAATAATCTTTCAATACATTGTTCATTGCACTTCTTTTTTTTTTGGTGGCATCTCATTCAAAGACCCAGACACATCTACAGATTGGTTATCATGGGGTCCCGTTTAGTCTTTGGGGTTGGGACTGTACGGCCGCTGTGGACATTAGGTAGAACAGACTCGCTCAGAGGCCTCAGTTGTAAGCACCTTGACTGATTCAACAAGTACAATGGTGGGATGGGATGTTTTCTATGATGAATATTGAAAATACATGGAAAGATGAAAAATATGTGTAAAGTGAGGGTGTTTAATGTTCGACACACACTCGATTTTTTTTCAGAAATCAAAAATAACCTTGTGTTTGGTTACAAAGGAACATAATGAATCACACTATGACTTTTAAGTCTTTGTGGTTGTCATTGCAACTTCCCTTAACAATAATTGTCCCTTTGCATTTGATAACCTTTCTCCCACTGTGGTTTACTTCTTTAATCAAAGGACAACACTAGTGGTCTCAGATGCTCACACTTTCCTGGAGACGGCACTCACTCTCGCCAAACCTTTCTCCCCCTCCTCTTTTTCTTTTCCTAAGCAGGTTTGAGTAACATCTGAGGTAAAATTAGAGGTAAAGGGTGACATCTGTTCATCTGACTGATAAACAGGCCAACATGAAACAAATAACTTCCCCAAGATCTCATGTTTGTGAATACGTGATAGTGTGTGCCATTGGGGGATTCTGTCAATATGTTTTACATTTAATAAAATATACCAATTAAAATGATAACAATCATATATATAAACATCTTTTGTTTTTTGTGTTTTTCTTTCTAAATAAAAAACAAACAAACAGACATTTGAAACAGTGTACATCATCGTCATCGTTGCCTCGGCCACTCTCTACCTGTGAGAAAACCTCTGACTGCTCACTCTAGATCAGCCGACCCTCAGTAAATCCACTATGAAGGCTCCAGATGACTTCCGCAGAGCCTGGTCTGAGAGCAGGGCACCTTCAGCAGGCATGGACCAGTGAGGAAGGCCCCAGGTTGAAAAGAGAAAGAGGAATGCAGTGGAAGGCCATGGGGCTTTGGAGGGCCACCTCAGAGGTCTGGGCCTACTGAGAGCTCTCTTCCACCTCCTGCGTCCCTTCAGGAGCTCTCTCCTCTCCACACCCAAACCTCCTTGGTCCAGGGAGCCCCTCCCACCCCCTAGCCTGGCCTCATCGGACCGCCTTGTGCTTTCCCCCACAGCAGCCACACCTCTCCCCACACCGCAGGCAGGCGCGCAAAGGCAGGTAGCAGCACATGCAGGGCACGAAGAGCGACAGGGCCAGTAGGGCCAACCAGCGGGCACAGCAAAGGGGGTGCGGGTGGCCCCCCATCGAGTCATCACACGAGCAAGGCTCCCAGAACTCTCCCTCAGAGTCCGACATGCAGTGGTAGAGCAGACTCTCTGCACACCACACACAGGTCCACTGGCGCAGGCAGTGCAGGGCCGGGTCTGGGGCATCTCTGCAGCGGCCTCGCCCGTTCTCCGAAGCGCTGAAAACAGAGCGGCAGTACACGCAGCGAGATGAGCACGACGATGAGGCCTGAGGACACGGGCTGTCGTCGTCGGGGGAGATTACCCCCGGGTCGCCACTGCTGCTGGCCCCTCCTCCTCTCTTACGAGTCCGCGACCGGGGCGTGGCCAGAGAGGTGTGGATGCAGCAGGGAGAGGGCGAGCCCTTGCCCGTCTCCTGGGGTGAGCCGGCACCTGAGGACACGCCTGACACAGCGTTGGGCATGGACATACAGGTGGGCGACGACGAGGACAGACGCTGGGAAGCTTTACTGTCCAGGCTCACGGTCACATCGCAGCCTGCCGTCCCCACTCCTGCCAGCTCCTTCTCGAAGCGAACCACACACAGCTCTGACTTGTCCTGCACACTCCCTCCACCACTGACAACCACGCCCCCAGTCAGCCCCCCGACCATAGTCCTGGTGGCCCCCGCCCGTCGGTAGTCCTCATAACCTCGAGAACCCCAGAGGTCTTTGCAAGGGTCCACACTGTGCAGGTCTCCCTCCTCCAGCAGAGAAATGGTGGGTGAGAGAGGGGACAGAGGAGATGAGGCGGGGGGACCCACAGGTGGAGTAGGTGGAGCAGGAGGCGGGGGTGGGGGGGCTGGGGGATTCAACACAGCCGTCACCTGTGAGAGCTGGGGCTGTCCTGGCCGGGTGTGGATCTGTGGAGAGGGGACAGGGTTGCAGAGTGAGTCAGGAACAGTACTGCACCTGTACTGGTGCAGTAGAAGGCTTCCATCTCTAGGATCTTTCACATCAGAGCCCAAGAACTCCACATTTTACTTCATGTAGAATAAATAAATGTCTCTGATGTAAGTGTGGACTTTAGGGTGGAGACAGAGGGGGAAACAATCAACCAGTCGGGTTTTTTCATTGCTCTAATGTCTAAAACATAATTGAAATGTTGTTGGGAACCGCCTTGCGTCTTTCAGACCCCTCTGTAAGAACAACTCCTCTGTAGAAATCATCATTAAAGCTCGTACAGAGAAGTCAATTGAAAACACGTGTCTGTGAGAAATGTGTGCCAGTGATGAAGGTGTTACCTGAGCAGGTGTCTGAGTGGTGACGGCATGGCTTGATCCAAAACTAAACTCTTCCGACCGCACGAAGCAGGTAGACGACGACTCGCTCGTCACTATGGTGATGGGTTTGGGAAGCATCTCCTTTCTGCTGTTGGATGACGACTCACTTCCTGTATGGGACTGGCAGAGGCTGCATGTCATCCCACAAGTCAAAAACATGAATAACTGCACCGGGGGGGCCCTTTACCCGAAACTGCTCAGGTACTCACAGCTTGTCCGTCATCTTCGGTGTCTGGCTCTTCTGGGGTGGAGGACGAGGGCGAGTCAGAGCCTTGATAACATGAAAAGATACTTTCTAAAAAACCAATTCTTGACACAGCTAATGAAATCAGTTTGTATATGTGACTGGTGTTTCTCTACCTCTGTCCAACTTGTCTAAGACAGTCTGCAGCCCTTTTTCAAAGGAGATGGCGTCGGCCGGACTCTGGAACGTAAGGCCAAACTTTCGATCTTCTACTCGCCAGTGATGGAAGATGGGGTTCACCTTGTTGTACACTAACCCCCTTTGCACTGCACACTCCAACACCGGCTAAAGACACAAACAGCAAAACCCGACAACATAAGAAGTTAGTTTACCAACCAAGATGTGTCCCCTGCACTAATCATGCCCTCACACAACATGGATCTACAGTCTTTAGGTGGTGTTGAGGAGCAACGTGGCACCAAAGACAGCCATAACACACGCACAGACTCACTGCTCGATCTCGCAGCCGTTCTCCACGTATGATGTATTCTCTCCGCCCCCTGCCGTCATGACTCCGCCCCTTACATATGACCACATGACTGAGGCCGCCACCTCCAAGGGGCACCCAACCGCCACTGGAGTCATCACGTGTCATCACCACTGCACGAACACGCACACTGTCAGGGAAGCCAAGAGAGTCAGCAGAGGCCCAGGCTGATTAAACACACGCACAAATACCCGCAAACATTAACGCACTGAAATGCACATTCACTCAGGTGTCGAGAAAAAAATCAGACTTCCATAATCCATAAGTGTGATGACAGCACGTGATGCTAAGGCAACTGGCTTTTAACTGCTGAACTTAGATTGATGAAAGTGACACAAAGAAGACAGAAGTGACAGCTTGGCTTGTGTGAGTAGTGGCGTTGCAACATGACAACACGACGTGCAACAAAGGCGTGTCATACAGTAACAGGCGGCGGGTTTTTCACCATCTGTGCTCACGTAATTGAGGTAAATCTGATTTCAATTAGCATGTGATGAGGGTAAACAAACGTGAACAACAACGACATGTTTGGACGTTATTTCAACCTTCTGACTGTGGGCTGTATGCGCCGAGAATAAAGCAACTCATGTGGATAGAAAGAAAGCCAGCGAGGAGGAGGGAAGTGGACAAATGGGAGGAGGGAGGAAGAATGAGTGTTTCCCAGATAGATGTATCAATGAACGCACCCATTCTCCATCGGAGGCCCCGGCATTCTCGCAGAAAGCTGTGCTGAATAATGCAGCAGCGCAGTTCGACGTGTGCATGTGATGCACGCACAGCCGCGTCTTTTTCTTATTTTCAAATCACACTGAATTTTAATTGTTGCAATTATTTTCCCAGACGCCGCTTCTCTCCATTCCGCCCCTGCTGCACGCACTCATTAACACACCCTGATATTGTGTTCTTTTTTTTATGAATGGGGACAGAGCACGCCTGGATTCGCCACAGCACTGTGTGTTAGGGCAGAGCTATATGTCGCCGGATATTTTAGTAGGCCCGAATACAATGCAAGCGCGTGCGGAAAAGGGAAGGAAAAGGAACGAGTGGGTGAGAGGATGGAGAGGAAACGAGAGATGGGGGGAGGGGGCCGATTAGAAAAGGGAAGGAGGAGAGGAGGGGTGAGAATGAGGGAGAGCGAGCGAGAGAGAAAAAAATCACATTTCATTCATAAAGTTTGGCTTTAAAAAATCATAATGAAACCCCGAGACACGTTGATAAAAATCACAACGCCTCCATCCCTCCCTCGTTTTACTGTAGCCATGTCTTGAATGACGCGATGCTGGCCCCAAACTCGCCATATTTCGCCTTTCCCCCCATACATTTTACACATTGACTGATTTCGTGACTGTTTTTACCAATCGCTAAGCACGCATTTACTTCTGAATTGTTGCAGAGCTTCTGCTGTTTGTTTAACGTGATTTCATTCTTCTTTTTCTGAATTGAGTGCGTGTAGAGTGTGTGCCAGTCGTCTAAAAGCACAGGTCCACATGTAGGTGGCTTAACGTTTATCACATATTGGCGTGGACATATCGGAAATGGGGTGTATGCTGTTGATTCAAGACTACGTAATGGTGTTTTTATTCTAGGCAGCCTGCTAAACTGTAGAGCACCGATTGTGATAATAGTGCATGATGCTGGGTTGGTGTAACATTGATGGCGGTGGCGTTCTTTTTATCCGTTTTGGCGAATGGCTGAATATATATGTGCAATGTTAAAAATGAAAATGTAAGGACTTACTCGCCCTCCATGGCTCGGTGTTGCCCGCCGCTTGCAGCAGCCCACCCCAGGGTCTCCTCTCTCTCTCTTTTTATCCTCCTTTCAGGAAACACTCACAGACTCACTCACATTCTCTCTCTATCTGCTCTCATTTTCCTAATCTTTCTCTCTCTTCCTCTCTCTCTTGCTCTCGCGCTCTCTCTCCACCTTGATGTCGTTTCGGTGTATCAGGATAGGCTTGAGGTTGCAGCAGCCATTTTCCGCTGGCAGCATCCTCCCTCTCTCTCCCTCCCTCCCTCCCTCCTTCTCTCTCTCCCTCTCTCTCTCGCTCCAAATCACTCCCTTGCTCATTCCCTTTCTCACTCTACCTGCCCTGTGCCAACACATCCGCACTAATCATTGACAGCGTCGTGGCTTTAGATGGGCTATATGGTTTGTCAGTGTAACCATGTGCTTTTAAATCATGGAAATTGAGCACTGAGTTGCTGGTTGTGCGGTGACGTGGGTGGTAAATGAAAAGCTGGCTAAACCATCAATGACCTCCGGTTGATCCCATGATTATCACGAGGCAAACACAGAGTATAGGTAAAATAACATTGTATGGATTCATTGCATCATTTAATCATGTGTGTTTTGAACTCACACAAGCACAAACCTGGCTCATGCTTTGTATTGTGATTTGACTGCGTGCATCATGTAGCTGCTCAGTGTCCATATACCCACAGCTTTGGTGCTCGCAGCCAGAAAGGTTCAGCACCACGGACAGCAATACTCCTCTATATAAAGAATTAGATTTGGGCTGCATCCATTAGTGGAATCACTATTAAACACTGCGTCTGCGGCACTGTAGACTAAGTATAAAGTTAGGCTGCTTCACGTGACTTCGTGGTTACTCACACGCATTTGTAAATGTAAAAACAGAAGACTACTTACAGGACACAGCACACGTTGTTAGCGAGCAGAGACCACCTGACCACGTGCGTTTTAAGGGGCGATTGGGGGGTCAAAAGTCGTACAAAGTCACGATACAGTCAGCGTGTAGTTTAGTTCTTCTGTACAGGTGCAATCTGCCAGGTTCACGGCTCGTTGGTCTAGGGGTATGATTCTCGCTTAGGGTGCGAGAGGTCC
>JAVQJD010087551.1:0-15652 GCA_036023655.1 Nannoperca australis
CACACACACACACACACACACACACACACACACACACACACACACACACACACACACACACACACACACGGACCCCTTTCCTCCCCAAAGCCAAATCACACAAACACTGGGACTCAGGAGAATTGGACAACCTATCACAGCCTCCTGGCTTCAGATGTGGACCTCCCCCATGTTGTCCTCAGGCAGTAGGTTCTTAGCGGCCTCACTGCCCCCGCCTGTGACCCCCTTCACCCCTAGCTTTCGTCCTTGGAGCTCCAGCTCCAGGTTGACACAATTTTGGATCATCTCGTCGCGGCTTTTAAACGCTTTCCTCCCCGAACGTGGAGGCGTCACCGGTGTCACGGTGTAGTCCTGCCTCCTCGCCATGCACTCCTTCACACCTTTCACGCACAAGTAGAACAGCTCCACCAGGCTGAGGACGAGGGAGACAAACGCTGCCACCAGCATGAACCAGATGATGATGGACTTCTCTGTAGGCCTGGACAGGAAGCAGTCCACCTTGTGAGGGCAAGGGAAGCGGCTGCAGACGTAGCGAGTATGGAGGGTGAAACCGTAAAGAAAGTACTGGCCAACGATGAACAAACTTTCCAGGAGAATCTTGGCCACAAGATGGAGGACGTAACTGCGGAGGAGTTGGCCACGGATACTGATCTTGCCACTGCTCTTGGTGTACTTGGGAACTTTGTAGGCCCTCCTAAAGAACAGATTGGCCTGGTCATCCAACTCGACGTGCTTCTTCATCCTCTCCTTCACCTTGGATGGGACGGAGAAAAAACTGAGTTAGGCATCTTCCAGTAATCTGAAAAAGACGTTCAGATGTAATGAAATGAAATGAAAGAAGTTCAGGATCACTTATTAGTTATTATATTACTGTGTGTAGTGTTATGTCCCTCCTTGAAAATCTGAAGTGCTGGAAGTTGTGTTTTTAGCCACATTTTGAGTCTAATGTAAGGGCAACATGAGCATATGGATGATCAGTGGATAAGTTGATTAAGCTGGAAGAGAAGATTCAGAACTTTTCATGGAGGTGCTGACACTTTTTCTGCCATGAAAACTTCTGATAATTGAGATTCTTCGTAACCTACTGACTATGAGGTAGCCACATCCACTGTTTTTGATGATGAAACAATCCTTTCAGCTCACAAGAAGTGAGTTTGGGGCACTGATGAAAAGACAGATGTGGGATGAGTATTGCTTTAAAGCTACATGAATCAATCTTTGGCCACTAGGGAGCAGAAAACCAACAATGTGTCTATAGTTAACATGTTAGCAAACTACTGCACACTTTTACTCACAACAGACAAAGTAAAACATTAGTATTCGCTTGGCGTTCTGTTTCTGGAAACTACCTGGCCCATGCTTCTGCCACTACAGGTGAGGCATGACAAATCACGTTAGCATACTACTCCCACTGCAGCGACACACCTTCTTCTCAATGTGGATCACGTGAAGGACGTGGCCGAGGTACAGCAGCTTCGGAGTCGCTACTGCAATAATCTGGAGGACCCAAAAGCGAACGTGAGAGATGGGGAAGGCCAAGTCGTAGCAGACGTTCTCACAGCCGGGCTGCTGAGTGTTGCAGACAAAGTCAGATTGCTCATCGCCCCACACCTAGACAGGATTAGAGGAAACAGAGTGAATAGTTAGACCAGATGATACAATATTCAAAGAGTTTGGACAATGTTTACTGTCCTGTACCTGATAATAATCACACAAAGTAAGCGCCACATTAGTACTAGCATTATTCTTCCCCCTACATTGTGGCTACTGCTGGTCTCCCTGTGAAGTTTGCTTAAAGAGTGAATATATGACCAGACCTTCTCAGCAGCACTGCGCAGGACCAGGATGCGGAAGACAAACAGCACGGTGAGCCAGACCTTGCCGATCACTGTGGAGTGGCTCTGCACTTTATCCAGCAGGCGGCCCAGTAGATCCCATTCGCCCATTTCAGTCGCCAGTTGTCCTACTTTCTGTGAGAGGAGACGAATGTGGACAGGATCTATTACGACTCACAGACAGACAGTCGAATACAGTAATCTCTGAAGGTATACTTGCATTATTTGAGAAGAATATACATTATTATTGGTTGCCCCCAAAAAATAAAAAGTCTGCTTTTATGGACTTTGCATGCTTTGCATGGACTGGACCTGTTATTTGTCATTTTGCACTTATACAAAAGGTGATACAGAAATCAATGAGGTATAAAAGTCAGAAGAAACAAACTCTCTCACAAGGCCAAATATGTCTCTTTTTTTGTTTTTGTTGTCTTGTGAGAATGTTGATAGAAGCCACGGCTGCTGAGTCCAAGTCTCCAAAACACACTTATCTGCTGGAAACCAAGACCATAACCTTGGTGAACACCAACCACTGCAAATCTTATTTCAAAGAACGTGAGACAGTGAACTCAACCACTGATGTACAAGTTCAGAATGACCTGCAGGAGTAGATAAGGCTGCTAAGATTGTGGTACAAGCACTCAAAAACCTTCCAATTAGTGTTTCTTCTTTAAGGGTTTTTAACAGTTTCTTTTCACATAATTTATTCATAATTTATAAATATTTTACATGGCTTGCCCCACTTCTGTTTTATTGATATTTCTCTTGATTTAATTAGAATTACATTCTGTAAATCATTCTTGTTAAAGTCACATTTTCACACGACTGTTTGACTGTTTGCTTAGCTGTTACGAAGTTTATTTTTGTAGACATCATATAGACAGAGTCATTACCACCATATCCACTATTAATGCATATTCATCTTTTTTTTCTAATTGTGTATGGTACAAAAACTGCATCCAAAAATAAATCCATCAAGCGGACATTCTTCCTGTCCATGCACATCACACTATCAGTTACCTGCTAACAGGGAGAGATCACAGATAGAGATGTTCTTCTTTAAATCCACTTACCAGTTGAACAAACGCGCACAGAAAAAAAGTGGATGAAGTGAGCGATGTCTCAGGAGGACGATGAAGAGAGAAAGTGAAGAAGAAGCTGTCTTTTCGTTGCTCCTTCTACGTCTTATCCCGAAGGACACCATCCTAACCACAACAACCCACCTCCAGTCCCAACACTGAATGAGAGTGGCCGGTAGAAGCAGAACTATCTGCCCACGATGCTGGCGTGTAACCTTGATTTGTCCTGGTGTTTTATTTCTGTGGCAAACTTCATTGGACGGTGGACAGATAACAGGACATGGGGACAGCAGAAGACAGTGACGGGTCAGATCCAGTCACATGCACTGTACTCAACTAAGACATCTACATTTGATATTTTATATACAGATGGTTGACAAATTAAAGGGGAAAACCTGCATGAATGAGTGTTTCACCACCATCAAAACACCAATGATTAAGAAAACGTATATTTCACCGCACAATCTCACAACAAGGTCCATTTAGTAGCTGTTTTGGAGCTTTCTGTTGTATGACATGATCTACCGATCTACAGCAGATAGTCTGTTGGAAAATGTAGATGTTTATGTTTCCCTTTTTTTCCGTTGACTGCTCGTGAATGATGGCTCAAAGGTTGACCTTGACCGTGGAAATGTTTTAAATGATAAGGTCTGTTTACAAGCGGTTCTGGAGTTTCAGTCGTTTTTCTACATCATGATGTTTATTTAAACATTTTCACAAGTGGACAAGCAAACGGTGTGTTTTGTGTATGCTTCATCAGGTTCACTTTACAAAGACTTTCTTTTCAATCTACAGCATACCATTACTATTTATTTTAATACTGGTATTAGTTTTTCCTTAATTCTCCTCACTTTATAGCACTTAAATATAAATATCAAAACTAAAATAGAGCTTTATAAAAGTTTATCAAGTGTGTTACCATATGTCCTTCATTTCTTATGGATTTATAGCATTTCCTAAACAATAAAGAAACAAAATACCATCAAAAATGCACTTATTCCAAGTAACCATTTACTAAAGGCCTCAGAATTGTTTTTATCTCGACTCGTAGTTTGACCACGTGTATTTACGGCCGGCTGCACCTCTCGTGTGTTCATCGGGTTGACAAACAGTCTCTGACCCGGCTGATCTGAGGGGGATCACAGGGTAAACTCTGGCAGGGTGGTGTCTGTGTACGGACATTAATGATTTACACCATCCTGACGTTTTAAGAGAAAAACTGAGCGTTTGTGGCCTTCAGCATGTAGATCAGTCAACATTTCAAATACACGTATACAACCAAACACTGACCAGTCAGATAAAGGACTAATCTTCAAAGCATTTATAATAAGATATATACGACACATTACATTCAGTCAAATAAAAGACAGGACAGTATTGGAATGAAGAAAGAGTTTTATTGGTCTGATTTTGTGCTATAATGACACACATCATACTTAAGTCAACATTAGTATAAACTGTACTGTAAGTGTAAGCAATCACTCGACACAATATATCTGAATATGTTCACATTTGAAATATAAATACTTATCTTTGAGCAATATCTCCACATACTAAATGTAGCTCAAACAGAGTTTCTCACACAATCTCGTAATCTTATATGAGTGTTCCTTATAGGTGTGGTCAGTGCAGGTAAAAAGCAGGTTTAACCAGAAAGAACTCTACACAGACTCTTACACAGGATCGCAGATGCAAAGTCTTCTTAATGTAACATTTGCGGTGAGGCTTTTCATCTCACCGGCACTTCTTTGCTGCGTTGTGTTTTGCAGAATATAGAAGTATTTCAGTGTGCAACTTTTCTGAAAACAAAGAAAAATAAAATAACTGTACGTTCATTTGTATATTAAATGAACCACGCCTTTTATGATCCAAGTCTGCCCACTGATTTGAAATATTTTCTTATGCAATAATTAAAAGGGTTCAAAGTGTGGAGGCTCATAAATAAATGTCCAGTCACCAGACCAGTGGGATGACATCTGGCCACCATTAAGATACGCGTCATCAGGTTGTCTGGTTTCTGTAGTTCATTTAGGATGTCACAGGTTTGCCAGCCCATTGTTCAGTAATACAGGATTAATATATGTATACTAATGTATCATTTCAGGTGACTTCCACTGCAGCTTCCATAGAAATCAATACTAAATCAATAGAAGAACATCTCTTAACTACCAACCTCAAGTGAAACCGGAGTTTAACACATTTAAGCTAATGGCTGAAGAAACTAAAACTGAAGCTCTTAGCTCGAACTGATGAGCACACGTGATCCAAGAACCCACATCCACTCTGGAACACATCTCATCAGGCCATACTGTGAAGAAGAAGAAACAGATCAGCATGCATCAGTGTCACAAACGCTCTGAGAGAATACCAGTTACAAACTGACACCGTGACTTAGTGCGTACCTGCAGCGTGTGAGGCCAGTAGCCGGTGGTCCTGTTAGAGACGCCCAGGGTGGAGATGGCGTGGTGAGCGTAAACCTCTGGCTTTGGGACAAACCAGCCCTCTCTTGATGACGGTGATGATGACGGTTGTCGCCCGCTTGAGGCTATCTGGTTACACGTACACACATACTGTATATATCAAGCACTGACACACACGTGTTATTCATACTCTGGATATAAAGTGACTTCACCCCTCGGCTAATTATCGGCTTGGCTAGGAGTTTTGCTTTAATCACCTCTTACAAATAGCTGTGGGTTTACCTTGTTGATTGAAAGTTATACACAGAGGTGTTTCAATATTTTGTCCCAAACATGTATATCAATAAGGACAGGCTGAATAACGGAAACACTACTCTGTAATTATAATCTGTAAAGTTAAATATTGTCTAAATACAAGAACTTGACATGACGTAAAAGTCTAATATAGTCAACATTTGGATTTAAATAAGGAACTATCTAATCACAAAGTAAGTAAACAAGACTATGAATCTGGCCGAGCATTTGAAGCCAGCTTTCAGGACTTGACACATTTTGTTTGGCACTAAGTACTTAAGTACTTAAGTCCCTGGTCCTACTTGTTAACGGTCATATCAGGAAATCTACCTGGAAAGGAATCAGACTTTGGACAAATATCCCTTTGCCGCTGTACTCAAGGTGAAGAGCTCTGGAGAAATGATCCAGGTAGCCCTGAAATAGCAGGAGAAGAAAGGGAAAGAGGGTTATTGTCCGAATAGAAAAACGTGTTTATGTGCTTCTGTTTTTACTCTGTGGACAAAAGAAGAAAGAATACAGTTTGCTTGAGGGTATGTTGTCCCTGACACCAAAACATTTTAGCTGGATTTTACTTTTAAAAAGTGGTTTACTCTGCTTAGAGAAACTAGTGTTAATATTTATTTACACATGGGATTTTCAACTATGTAACTATGTTAAAGATCAGATACAGGTACAGGTGTGTATCTTGGTGTGTGTGCTGCACAAGAGACAGATATCCTCAGTGTTTTGTCTCACAGTGAAGGCGGTGAGTGTCACTCTTCCAGGCAGGGGTCTGCAGCAAGCACCCGATGATATATTGACCACAGCTCCTCTGCTGCGCTCCACCATCCCTGGCAGCACCAACCGGGTCATCAGAGTAGCGACCGCAACGTTCTTATTGACCAAATCCAACAGGCCCAGCTCAGGCATTTCAATCAGGCTCTGGGGGGAAGGCAAAGACTCTTCCACACAGTTCACCAGGAAGCCAATATCTTTACCCCTCATGGCTTCTTTGATGGGCTTGCTGGCTGCCTGGTCCAGAGAGAAGTCAGCTAGGACGACAACCGTTTCCACTCCGTAGCTTTGGGAGAGGGATGCAGCGGTGTCTCTAACAGAGGTGTGGTCCTGAGTGACAAAGATAATGCTGATACCATGCCTGGCCAGCTCCTCTGCATAGGCTTTGGCCACAGGCTCTGATGCACCTGACAGGAGAGAGGGCATTATTCAATCAATGAGAGTCAGGTCAGAAAGAAGTGGGGATATATACCTGAGCTACTGCACATGTTGCATCACTATAGCCTCAAAACATTAGATAGAGTTTACTTTATTACTGAAATAATAAGCTGATTAGTCAATTGCCAAGAAATTAAACATCAACAAGTTGGATCATTTCACTTAATTATCTTTGAGATTTGTAAAGTTGGTTGATAAAAACAAGCAATTTGAAAATGTCCAGGGCATTTTCCATTTTGCATCCTTACCATGAATAACAGCCCAGTCACCAAATCTCTGGGTCAGCTTCTTACTCGGAATCATTCTTGGCAGGAAATGCACCCTGACCAGCGCGCAGCAGTCTCTCAGCAGGATTACAGCCCTGCTGGCCGTGTAAATAGCACCGACCAGGGTCAGGGTTTCAAAGTAGAAACTGCATGACCGAGAAATTTCTCTGTACAAGAACTGAAAGCTGTCAACTGCCGCCATGGTCGACACTATTGATGCTGATGCTGATGCTAGCTTGCTAGCTAAAGCTTATTTAGTAGATTTAACGTTGTTATTTCTAAACGTAACGTTAACTAGTAAGTCAGACGTGTGAACAAAACATGTCGCTGTTCCTACATAGGAGATTTTTGACAAAGCTATGAGGTTTGAGAGACGTTTTCAACAGGCACAGATGTCTGCTGTACGACACCCGGTATAAAGAGCAAAACATTGAGTCACGTGACAGTGCACTTCAGCGGTGCTACATTCACAACCACATGAAAAAACCCGTCTGAAATGATTCAAGCCCACGATTAATACTTTAAACAAGTGTTCACTGGTCATTGGTGGGTTTTGTTGCAGTAGCTGGACAAGCGATCATACATATACATAACTTTTCTTGTCATATTTAACCTTTAATTATTCTCACCATGTACAGCTTACGCGTGAAGCACATATTTCCGACTTTAAGGGAAGGCAGCGTGTATTTCTTTGGGCATCCCACAATGCACCGCAGTTCACGCTAAATGGACGTTTCCATAGAGACGCAGCGGTCGCTGGCAAGTTCTCCCCAAATGCTACATGGATGAAAAGTCCAACAACAAGGTGACTGGTTTTAAATGTACTGCATACGATGTCTTTCTGGTTTGTGCAGCGGGGAGGTTTTTGGTTTTCGCTCAGCTGCGTTTCCACTTAAAATTGGGCAGTTTTGCTTTTAGCTAGCTGTTTTACAATGTTGCATTTAGCAGTTAAGCTAACCAGAGAGAAGCAATTAAGTGGTTCTGGCTTCAAAGTAGTCCGATTGGTTGTACAGCATAGAGCCATTAATTAATGCTTTTTTATTTGTTTATTTGAGTTGAAACAGCTGTGTAGACCGCGTAGAAAGTCGCTGCATATAATGTATAATTTTGTAGCAAAGTAGTTTGCTAATTAATGTCTGTAAAGAAAACAAACTCAAATACACGAATATACTTTGCTGAACAGAAGTTGTGTGTCAAACCCTGGGTGGCACTACACAGGGAATTGCACATTTCAGCCTTTGAAAACCAATCACTCTATATTGTCCCTTCTTAAGGACCATCTGTAGAGATGTCTCAGTTGTCAGCTCAAGATGAGGTGGAGTTGCAGTCTCTTCTCAAGCAGCTTCTGAGAAGCATCAACGACAGGATCTCTGGAGCCCCATCGACTGAATGTGCTGAGGAGATCCTCCTTCACCTGGAAGAGAATGACAAGAACTTCCACAAGTAAGCCTGAGAGACTTCAGTATTAACCCATATAACTGGAATAAAAAACAACCCTGTATTTCTAGTTCTAGTATTCACTAGTACTAGTGCAACCTTTAAGTTAAGTTATATCCCGACTTGCACTTTTGATCAGACAATACAATAACATTGCTACTTTTTACTTGTCTCTTATTGATTGTCATGCTGTTGGTATACAGCACATGTACTGTTCAATATGTTTTAATCTGTGAATGCTCTCTTTCCAGTTATGAGTTTGTCAAGTACCTCCGTCAGTACGTGGAGAGTTCACTGGGGACTGTGGTGGAGGAAGAGACCAAGAACTTGACCAGAGGAGATGGAGAACATGCAATAGGCTCAGGTCACGACACCCTGATCCACGCTGTGACCCGAAGGACCAGAGACTCGGCTGAGTGAGTGTAGCTCAAACAAATCTCTGTTCAGTTTTCTTCATGGAATCTTCTTTGTGGAGTAATTTCACAGATAATCATTACGTTTTGTGTCAAGTGTGCAATTCTCTGAAATCCTCCAGTGGCTCTCTCGGTATAATACTTATTTTCAAATGAAGTGTTCATTTACATTACCCTTTAGTTTCAGAAGATGGATAGCAACAGGGATTTTTGATTAAGTTTGATTGTATTTTATACCCACTTCCTTGCTATTCAGAGATGTCAGGAAAGTGAAGAATCCCACCTTCTTATCAGGAAAAATGCAACAGAGCCACTGTTCAAGCATTTATATCTCAAAGTTTTCTGAGAGAGTTTCATACATCACCGCTGCTTAATATTCTCTGGATTTCTGCTGAATCATGCACTTCAAACAGTCACAGAACAAATAGAAACGCATCAGCTATTATGGAAAGGGTGACATTAATAATGCACCAATGTGCTTCTGTCTGTGACAGGTACCAGCAGATGATGCAGACCCTGAAAAACACCATGATCATGGTGGTGGAGTCTTTAATCAACAAATTTGAAGAGGACCAGATGAGGAAGGAGATGCAACGTGAGAAGCAGCACAATCAGTCCAACAGCCAGTACACCGACAACTGCTCTGACAGCGACTCCTCCTTCAACCAGGTCAGAGATACAGCAGATACACTGTGATGGCAAGAAATGGGTACATGTTATAAGTTTTACTCTAATATCAAGTGCCAATATTGTTTCTTAGCTCTGATCTCTGGATGCCATTGGTCACTGTTGTTGTTCCTTTCCATGGTGGACAGAATGTAGGGATGATCAACCCAGTGACCCCTGAGACATCTGGCATGGTGTCATCAGATAATGAGCTCTTTTGAAATTTTGGTTTATGGAGGATCACATCATTTATTAAAAAAAATAAAATGTAATCTGCGTTTTTCTTTCCAGAGTTATGGATTCATCAGAAAAGAGCAGCTGCAAGCATTGGCTGAAAAACTTGACTCCAGCAGACCCAAAGAGGTAGAAAGGCTTTCTTCCACATAGACATTATGATGGTCTACATTGCTGTTGCATAGCTTTTGTCAGTACACAGGAGAGTCATGTGTAGCACTGTGCCATAGATCAGTGGTTGGGATGTCCCACAGTGGGTTGCAAGATTAACCCGAGGAGGCGTGAGATGATTAACAGAAAAAGAATATGTTTATCTCTGCATTTTCTGCTGAATAAGCAGATCTTTTTACCTCTTCAGGCCTCTAACCTGTTTGAACAGGTTATTACTAGTAGACATTAGCCTGATAATCGGACTGAATTGACATTTTGGTGATTTTGTTTTATTCAGCCAAAATCAATTAGTGGCGTTTGTGACAAAAATCAAAGAAATATGTTGATTTTAAGAGTTGTTATTTCTGTCAACTTACAGCCACCTGTGCAGAGGTGTCGATGTTATCCATGGCTTTCGCCACTTTTCTGTTCCTATTTCTAATAGATGTAGCTAGGTAGCTGGCTAGCTATGAAAGAAGATGGCATCACCCTTCTTAACCTGTCTACAAAGCTCTGATTGGTTGATTGTTTCACCAAGTGGTGGAAATAGACCTCAATGGGCACAACACCATATGTGCTGCATATGAATTGCTTAATAAATGTTGATTCACAGGGCTGACACCAGGCTAAGTAGACGTATGCAACTGGTGATGAGGAGTAAACATTGCCTTGTTTAAGGGGCCACAAGACACACATTTTGGGAATCACTGCTAGAAACAGGGTTGTCCAGGTGAAGTGATGTAACTGTGTGTGCAGGTGCGTTGGGAGGCTCTTCAGGCCCTCTGCTGTGCCCCTCCCTCTGACGTGCTGAACTGTGAGAGCTGGAGCAGCCTGCGCAGGAACCTCTGCGCAGCTCTGACCGACCCCGACCTCAGCGTGAGTCCTGAGCAGCCTCATCTCATACCTCATACAAAGTCACATCTAATTCAATTACAGATTAATCAATAATAAGCATGTTATCTTTATCAACAATTTCAGGCTTTATAATTAATGATAACAAACACAATCATCGTCGCACGTGTAATCCTGCCACACCTGCTTACTGTAATTGAGGAGAAAACAAGACACGGTTGTCCCTAATGATTAAGAGCTAATTGGTAGCCAATATGCAGGTTACACTCTGAGTACAGGCTTTTGTGATAATCTTTCCTCCCACTGCTGATAACGTATGCCTCTCCATCAGGATAATGTACTGCAGTTCTTTGCTAAAAGCTTCTCCTCCTCTCCGCTGAATGTGACACGAGAGATCTACACCAGCTTGGGTAGGCCATTCTGAATGGACTGAGCGCCTGTGCACCACACTCATGTTTGAGCTGAACAAAGGAAAAGTATTATTTTGTCAATAAATAAATACAATTTTGAAAGTCCAGAGGAAAAATGAAAAAAACATTCCCCCCCCACTTGTTGCTAGTATTATGTAGACATGCAGACAAAGATTTTCTGATATCCACCTCAGCATCTGCTTTCTCTCCAATACATTGGAGTTGAATCCACAGACCTCGTTGGAAGAATTTTATACTAAATAAATAATTCACAGGCCACAATGTGGACAGTTCATTTGGGCTATCCAGTTGCACAATTTAAGGTTTGGATTATTTTTTTTATGATGGTAATGACTTTGAATTGTTAAATAAAAAAATGTGTGTTGTACATTTATTGTGTATATGTAGCATTGTGTATATGTCCCTCCAATAGTATCTTGTAGATGAATGCATGGTTAATTTATAAGTATATACATTTTATTTTATTTTCATGTGCAGCTAAAAGCGTGGAGTCAAGTTTCATGTCTCACAAGCTGAGCTTTCCAACTGGCTCCGCTGTCATCGACATCAACAGACCTGAGATCAGTCGTCTTCTCAAACAGGTACAGCATCTTTTATCTTGCCGTATTTAAAGTACATCACCATTCAAACACGTAATTGCTTTCTCTCTCTCTCCCTCTCTCTCTGCCTGCATGTCTTGCTGCAGATTCGACTGATGAATGACTTTCAAAAGGAGGTGACAACCTTTTGGATCCGCCATCCTGAGAAGTGAGTTTTTATCCCAATGTTGTCGTCGGGACTGGCAGGTCTCTCTGCACTTGTTTGTCTCCACAGACAACACTCACCATCTACGATGTCCTACACTGCAGTTTAGAGCAACATGGAATTTGGTCCACACATATCTACCTATGCACTCTCTACAAACTAGCTTATATTTGTACAGTGTGCTGTAACGTTCTCCCACTCTTTCTGCTCTGCTTTAGATACATGGAGGAAGTTATAGAGAGCACCTTCTCCCTGCTGTCCTTCCATCATGAACATGGCTCGGTCTCACCAGGCACAGAGAAAGCCCTGGAACCCATTCACCTACTGGCCTTACTGGATATTAAAGCTATCTGGTTCAAAAAGTGGATGGTGTGTATTGCAGTGAAACAGCTGTTTGGGTTTGTGCAGAGTGCATTTGTGGATACACTCTTGTATTCATGTGTTGCTTATTTGTGTCTTTATCGCTTGTTCATTTGTACTTAGATATTCTATTCTATGTTTTCTCTGTCTACCTCTTCCCTCTCAGCATGGATACTACAGCAGGACTGTGGTTCTCAGACTCCTGGAGAGAAAATACAAGTCTCTGGTGAGTGATTCCCTCAATCAATATCCATCACTAACTCCTGAGAAGTCTGGCCCAATAGAGAAACAACCAGCCAAATGGGCATGAAAAGTCTTTCCAGAAGGCACCATGAACCATCAAGAAAGGCAAAACTGAGTACAAAGGGAAGTTATGAATCTGGAACAAACTCTGTGATGCTTGCAGGCGCATGATGATTTGTTCCAGCTGGAAATGTTTTCCCTTTCTGCACTTTTTGGTTTCATCCTTGGGCTTCAGAAAGAAGCAGAATTTGCTTTTCTAGTTCCTACCTTTTACTTTACCAACATATATGTATTCAGATTTAAAATAGGAGGTGAGAAGGGCAAGGATTCTCCACAAGATGCATTCATCTGATGCCTAGATGTAATTCTTATCCGTGCCTGTGCATTTGTGGGATGTGTGTAATTCACACAGCCAAGCAGTGCAGGTCAATATAGGAATCTTTGAGACAAAGGAGCACGAGAGTCGAGTGCTGCTTTGACATTTAAGGATTGATTGTTTAATCCTAAACCTCTCAACTCTTCCTGACTTTAGAGAGAATTACTGTGGACTCCCTGAAACCTTCTCTAAAGTAAATGTCAATAATTCTTCTAAAACACTGTTTGCCTAAACTACTTTCATTGCAGTGCATTCAAATTCCCTAAAGTGCTCAGATTTCTAGTCGTAAATCTCTTGATGAAGAAGTTCAGGAAGCCTTTTGTCTTTGGCCTGTTCATAGCAGCACAGGAGACAAGTAGTTGTCATTACCTTCAGCCAATCAGGTGTTTGCAGCAACAACAATGGCATGTGTTGTTTTAATCTTTAATCTTTTTTTTATAATTTCAGATTGTAGGAGCCCTTCAGCAGTGTATCCATTACAGTGAGTCCTGTGAACGATTCACAAATGAGACGACTGATTCCCAGTCAGCAGAGCAGCAGACCACTGGTAAATAAAACAGACCATAAACCTGTGATGTCTTCACTCTGTGTGGTAAACATTAGCACATTTGCAGTAATGCAGATTTTGAATGTGTCCTTTGAAAGAAACCAAAAAATACTACACTCAGACTGAAGAACTGTCAGAGCCTAATGAGAAAGCAATGCTTCACTTGAAGCCTGTGGGTGTTAAATGTATTTGTACCTAGACTTCGCAGTCATCATTTATTCCGTTTTTTTAAATGCGTGCATGCTGTTCCTGCTGTCATTAAAACAGAGGAATATATAAATTTAATAATAATAAATAGAGAAATGAGGATGGAAACAAAAGATAAAGCAAACAGAACAGCTGTTGAGAGGAACGGAGAGAAAGGAAAGATAGAAGGTTGAAATAAAAAAGATACATCTGAGAGCCACTATTGCAAAAAGGTAGACTAATATAATTTGGAGGACATGAGGTAAATAGTACAAGCAAAAACAGGAAGATAGAAGCTTGGGTTTTGCTAGCTGGTTGCTCAGCTGCATTTTAAAATACAAGGCTAACAAATGTCTTATTGAACTCTTTTAATGTATCTCTGTTTTTTTACAAAACACTAAAAACAGTTTCTGCCTTTTCAGCCAACCAACTGTGATTACAAATCTTTATTCTTCTTAAAGTTTTACTTTTTTATAACTTTAGTTACTTGCAAATGCTGAAAGTTAAAGATGGAGTCTTTGACATCTTTGGTGCTTGGAGCAGTGTTTTAGTGTCTGATCCCCTGCTACTGCTAGTCTGTAGTGTCTAATTTAACTTAACTTTAAGTTTAACAGTCACATATTGGTGGTAAAATCCCACAAATCCAGTTTTATCCAGTTCGTTTCATTTAATTGTGAAAATTCAATAAACAGGAGTGAATACAGTGGTAGAAGGGGCTTTGTCAGTGTGTTATCTCCTGTGAGCCAGCTGGCTCCTCGAGACCTAACATTTTGACCTTGTCTTGGATGAGTGGAGATATTCCGACTTCCGTCACTGATACATTCCTCATAACAGAGGACGGGTTTTTCCTGAACTCCCAACGCACCGAAAGGTTGCCCCAGACTTTTTTTTTCATTTGTCAATCTCATTCTATTGCAGAAGTGTACTATATGTCTTTAAACTGCCTGTCCACCGCACCATCATAACAAGGGCATTCTCTGTGGTTTTGTGAAGAGAAGTTAGCGTATTAGAATCCTACAGAGTTCACATTTACAAATACTAAGCAGTCCTTTACCTTTTTTCTTGTGGATGTTCTTTTGATTCCACCACTTTAGTCTCTCTTATTTTCAGTCTGTGTTTTGTACGATAAGTTAATAAGTTAGCCATTAGTTGCCTTCTTCCCTCTCAGCTTTATTATTATTATTATTAGCAATATTTGGACCTTGTAAAAACTGGAAATGTGATTACAGCAAAAGTCTAGACAGTTCAAGTTATGTAAAATTGTTATTTTCCTTTTTAATATTTCAGGTTCAGCCCAGAGGAGTGTTTATACCGGAAAAGAGCTTGAATATGCCTTCTTTGTCCACTCGCTGTGTGTCCTGGGGAAACTCCTCATCTACACCAATGGGAGAAAGCTCTTTCCCATCAAAGTGAGGAAGCGCAAAGGTAACTGTCTGTCAAAAGCAAGTGGGCTCGAATATTTAACTTCCTACATATTTGTTTAACTAAAAGCAGTTTAAAGTTTGACTTATCCAAAGGAATAGTTTGACCTTTTGGGAAATATGCTTATGAATCTGTTAATGAAGCTACATTCAAAAATGGGTTGGCTTAGCTTAGCACAAACAACATATAGCTTCTTATTTACTGCAGAGAGATGAGTGGTATCAATCTCCTCAAATAAGTCTAAGAAGAAGAAGAAGAACCCACTTTTATTTACACCCAACATACATGCAGATCACACACATGCAGCTGCGTCCCACGCTGAATTTATCCTCTGCATTTAACCCATCCAAGTAACCCTTCCTCCTGAGGAGTGGTCGTCCTTTTTCATACGGCGCCCGGGGACCAAGTCCAAGTCCAAGTGCTCATGCCCTGTCTTGGTCAAGGACAGGGCATTCAAATGAGCAATCTTCTGCATGTTTTTTGTA
>JAVQJD010087554.1:0-16043 GCA_036023655.1 Nannoperca australis
AGAGAGAGAGAGAGAGAAAGAGAGAGAGAGAGAGAGCGAGCGGGTGAATATGTTCCAGCATGTAGGCTAGCGGCCAGAGTCGGAAATTAGCAGGTGGGAAAATGCCCCGAGAAATCTCGGATCTCAGAAATGTGATCAAGGGGCAAACATTGCCCCCAAGATTTCAAGAAAAAAAGAAGACATTTTCCATTTCCGTCTCTAACACACGCTCGCACAAACAGCACTGTTGTACAATATCTGACTGGCAGAGGCCAGGCGATCCTGCACCATGCAGTGAAGTTGGCTGCTGTGACTGACTGTTAGTCCAACTGTTAACGAAGAAAGCGATCCTAGGTCATCACCAACGCCACCCCCAGCAGATAACGCCGGGTCCAAACTGGGATGTCCAGACAGGAGCTCTGCCGAGTGTCTGCAGTGTTCCTACACTGGTAGCAGCTCATTTTATCTGTTCTGCTTCGCCTGCTCTCCTCGTGCCTTCCAGGCTCACAATCGATGTACTCAAGGAAAGGACCATGCGTCCTCTGGGTCAGGTCAACAGGTGTCTTTCTTCAGATGTTCTTTTTGTGTTTGTTCAGTCATTTCGCCAGCCTGCTCTGCCTTTAGCCTGCTGTCTGTCCTTTCTTTTTGACCCATGGTGATGTCATGAAACTCTTGCCCGACTCATTTATTCATTTGAAGTCATTTATCAGTTAAAAGTGCACAACATTCCTCACTTCTAGCTTCTCGGGTGCTTCTTTTCTCAGTCTTATGTGTTTGTCAAATCACAGACAAAGATTAAGCAATAGATTGATAATGAAAATAATAGTTGGTTTCAGCCCTAAGCTGAAATGTATCCTCTTCTCATGTATGTGGCTGTTAGAATCCCATTCAGTGACCGTTACAACTGAATAAATATGTGCTTCGACCATAGCTAACCCTCAATTAGACTCCATCTCCCAACTGCAGTTAAGGAAGCAAATTATTTTGTGCACCTTCAAAATCAAAGTCAAACGTTCTTTTCCGTCTGACCTCCAGCCAACCCTCGGTGCTCTGTCTCACATCCTGCTGCAGCTGAGACAGCACAGATATACAGCGGCGTGCTGTTGGGCTCCGGTGAAGGGCTGCCTCCTGGTTGTTGCCTCTTCACGCTGACTCTCTGTCTGCTGTCTGTATGAATGTGTCTGAGTGTGTGGGCTGTGCTCGGCACTGCTTGCCCGTTTGTGGTTGTCGGTTTCTCTCTTCTCTCCCGGAGGCAGGCCGGTGTGTCTAACTGGCAGCGGTGTAGCTTCAGCACAGACTTGCACCGGCCAAAGTCCCATCCCTGCAACATGATAACTTACTCTTGTCAGGTTTGTTTGTTTCACATTGCTCATGTTATGGTCCGTTTCACTATTTTGCCCTGGCAACTTTTTCCACCCTCAATTTCCTAATAGGGGAAGTTTTGCCTGTAGCTCTGCCCTGAATACTTTTTATGCTTTGTAATTATTGTGTTTAAAACCCTTTGACAAAAGTACACAAATCAAATACCACAGAATCATTGTTTCTGTAGTATCCTCAAAAAAAATCCTTTAGAGCTCAAATTATTAATTAGTTGTTTGCAGACCAGACATTTAACTGATTATCGATAATACTCAACATAAACATTATGAACACAATCATTAGTTGCGGACCTATTTTCCATATTTGCCATGGTTTGAAACGAAGTGAGGTTTAGAAACTTTTCATTCAAGTAGTTCACACCCACCCCCCCATTTCCACTAATTGGCTGAGTAACTCTAGCCGTTGGGTTATCGTTATGCATCTGTCCATCCCAAAAATTGACTTTTTTACACAGCTTGTGTCCTCAGGTTACGAACTTAACCACAGGCAATAGTTGTGTTATTTTGATGGCTATTTATGATGATGTTCCTGGAAGCTGAAAACAACCCATGTGAATGCTCGCCTGTGAAACCCAACCTGTGTAGACTCCGATTGAAAGGTCACACACATTCTCACACGAGACCCTACCTGCAGCATCTCACGTAACTGTGTAGTCACAAAGGAAGGATCTTATATCGATAGAGCTACGGTTAGGTAGACTCGTTTTTGTTATATTTTAGGAAAGCTGTCTTATTGATTTGTTCTGTGATTGATTATTGAATAGAAAATTTAGTATTTGAAATAAGAAGAATAGTAAAATCTCAGTGGGTTCATTCTCTGTAAAGTCTTTTGATTAAAGAATGAATAATCCTAAAACTGAACTACATAATAAAAAAATTTGCATTTAAGCTCCCGGTGTGTCCCTGGGCTTCACCTCAGATTATGAATTTCAGTGTAATGATTTTTTATTCTTTATCGTCTTGCAGTAACTAACTTCTTCTAATGTCACGTTAAGCAATGTTAGTTAATGCTAGCCACCAATCAAGTCGCCTGTCCAGTTTTGCCACAGGTTCTTTTCATTTCACATTTCAATTTCATGCTGTGCCCTGATGTTTCTCATCATCCTTGGCTGTTCTTATCGTATGCCATCTCTCCTCGGTTTTACCCTCAAAGGGTGAACGTCTCTGTTCGCCCCTGTCGCCACAAGTGAATGGGTAACATTTTATCTTGATCACGGCTTTCATGAAACGATCAGTATCCACCAAAAAGATGAGACGTTCGAAGACGTTTAACTTCACCAGACTGCGTAACCTTGTTTGACTCCAGCCGGTGGTTCAGCAGCCCCGCCCGCACACTCTGATGTGGGCTTTTCGTTTAATAGGGAGCTGCACACCGGCTTCAGAGGCCCATTCGCATTAGGCTTGAAAGGAGCCTTCAGCAACAGCCCTGTAGTCTGACTGGAATATCAATCCATCCCCTCCGCCTTTTTGATTCAGCCCTACACCTACACCTCCTCAGAGCAATGAGGACGAGCAGTCTGCAGGTAAAACACTAAGGCTTCAGGAATGGAGACAGCGCATAACATCAGTGCAGGTGTGCTGAGGAGAAGCTGATGAAAATGAGCCACATCTTTGCTTCTTTTAATAAGAGCATGCTGCATTGTCCTGCATATTAATAGACCATAAGGTGTAGAAATATCTTACATGTATGATAGCAGTTGTTGACTGCTTTAAAAAAAACATACACTTCTTCCACATCTCTTAACTGCACATTTGAGAAACAAACTGTATTTACTGCCTGCCAATTACTCCATTTTTTAATCATCTTTAAAGTTTAACACAGCTGGTTAAAATTAAGTTTAATTAATCAGGTTTTTTAGTTTTTTTTACAGCATAATCTTTATTTTTACTGCAGTCGATCAGCAGTTAGCTTACAGGAAGGGATTCTTCGCTCACAGTGGGAGATTTTGCACACTGCTGTATTTCCGTCACTTGCACCTGTTAAGGTGGTGACATTCATTCATTTGATAGTGTTAATTGTACACCATTTGAAAAAAGAGATGCTTAGAAAACCTTTACTGCCTCTTGGTTTGCTGCATTCCACCCATTTCTGCTCATTTAGTATTCCAGTTGAGCCACTGTAGTCCGGCCCATACAATTTTATTATTCTAAACCAAACAAATGAAGGTCAAAAGTATAATTCCCCCTTCTGGGATGCTTTGCTGCAGCCAAACATAAGAACACAACACAGTCTGAAATGTATTATTAATCTCTGGAAATCCAGTGAAATAGATTTAAAAGGTCTGAAGACCAGACAAATTGACTTTAGAAGCCATGGTCCACAAAACTCCCTCTAATGGATGCTTATTGTTACTATTGATACCTATTGTATATAATAAATGACCTTAATTCAATACTAGCTTTACAAAATGATAGGAACAGACCACGATCAGCGCAGACTCTGAATGCATTTGATTGATTTTCTTCTTTTTCTCAGCTGACAGGTGGAGTTTGTTTCTCTGGGATGCATTCACTGTCAGGAATTATTCTACTCGCGCATCAAGTCGTCAAATCATCAGGGGCTATTTCCCACTTAAGTGTCAGTGACCTGACAAGAGCCGAAACAACCGGTCGATTAGTTGCTCAAAAGAAAATGAATCTAGAAATATATTGATTATCAACATTCTTGCAGTGATTTTTCAAGCAAAAATGCCAAATGTTCTCTGGTTGCAGCTCCTTAGGTGTTTTCACTCACTATTAACTGAACATCTTTGGGTTTGTCATGTTGCACTCTGGGAAATGGATGATGGCAACTTTTCAGACCACACTATTAATCCAGAAACCAAAATAAAATAATTAGTTGCAGCCCTTGATCTGATTTATTATTTCCCAGATCTGTGTGGTGACTGTTACCACTTTGGCTTTTCACCTTGTCCCTGGGGCAGCAAGAGGTTGGTGCAGCCGCTATCTCAGAGAAATCAGACTATTCCTTTAAACGTGAATTCAAATGATCAATGTAGTCCTCAAATCTAAATATATATTGTATATAAATATCACGGAATTGTGGGAAATGCACTTTAAACCACGTCCATACCATGATTGCGCCCTTGGGTTGCTGCTTACAGTTCCTTTTGTATTAAAGGTGCTTTTGTGTTTGTCAGAAATCACAAGTGGCATTCACTACTGAGAACGTGGATTGAGTCCTTGGGTTGTTGTTTCTTTTATGATCTTTTACTTGCACGTCTTCATTTTGCCGCCATTGAGGTGAGATTAAGAGACAGCTGGAATTGATGGCATGTGATGTTTGAGTGGCTAATAAAAGGCAGCCTTTCTATGGCGAAGACAGACGACATAAAAGTGAAGGTGAATGGCACACTTCATGTCACTTCGATGCTATCCAAGTAACACCAAGCCCGATGCCATTCATCATTGTGTCCTTTTGTGAAATGAGCCCAAACAGGAAACACTGGAGAGGAAATGGGTCCGTCTTCCATCACCCTGACATTCACTCTCTCGAGGGGAAAGACATTGCTTAGCATGTTGGCGCTTTTTGCTTGGGATTTGTCTCCCCAAGCGCCGCTGTTGTCCCGTCTCTGACCTGCAGGGTGCGGTGGAAGCTGCCCTGTTGACCTCCGCCCACGCCGTACCGGGCACAACGTTGTGTTTCCTCTCTGTAAAGGTTTACCATGAAAGCAGGGCCGCTGCCCCCATTCTGCGCTATCGCTCCGAGGAACTTCCTTACTGTAGGAGGACGTGTGACTGGAAGTCTTCTCTCTGCTCATCTCCACGTCCAAGGTTCACTGTACTCGACGGAGGTGGTGGGTGGGTGTGCTAAGATGGCAAGAGAACTGAAATGGAACTCCCAGATCTTACCGCCTACATGCTGTTCCCTCATAAAGGCCCCAGTTCTTTTTAGTCTGGCTATCTGCCGTCTCCATGTCAGCATGATTGTCGAGCTTTGTGTGATCTGCTGTGACTCATTCATCATTCTGGAGAGCACTGATGCTGCTCGGCTTTCTTCGCAGATACAGCAGAGATCGAAGCGTTTTCTGTTTAGATCAATGTATGCAGCGCTCCTCTAAGGGCTGATGACTTCACTTACCTCACTGAAAGACTTTTTTCTCTCTCTCTTTTGAGAAACAGTGATGTTTTGCATCAAAGTATTTTTTGTAAATGTGAAATCTTCCAGTGGTATAAATATAACCAAACACACACAGGGTGTTGTTCTCTATTAAAGCCAGTCCTCTGCAGCTGGAGAGCCGTGATCCGAGGGTTTCACTAAACATATTATAGAAATGCCATATTTCCATCACGTTTTCCACATGGCCTTCCACTGTTTGACTGGTGCTCTTTCAATTACCTGATCTCTTTGCGTTGTCTTCTCCTGCAATGGTTTATTGGCACCTGACTTGAGAATTGGCACCACCAGCTGTTTATCTTGATGCACTGAACCCTTTTATATTTGAGTAATTTGCATCTAATGTTGAATGTTATTGATCAAACACTGTTTCCCATAAGTCCTAAACCATTATGTTTATGGCTGAAACCCGTTTCCACTTGCTGTGTTTTTCCTGCGTTTTCCCGATTAGTTTGCATCTTGCATCCACATTCCTGCTGCCAACATCAGATATTTCATTGATTTAATGTCGCATGTTGCATGTCGCGGTAACATGCAAGGACGCATAGCAATGTGCCAAAAGACGCAGGGAAGAAGACTGCAAGCTAGTAACCGTGGATGTAAATAATGCACCAGTTAGAATAGATTTACATTGAATGTAAAAATAACCTTTGTTTATTTACAAGAAAACTCCACAAAGCACCTAGATACCAAAATGTCTTGGATAATGGAAAGTAAACCCCAAGAACATATTCTATTATTTTTAGAGAGACCTGTGGCAGAAATGAGAGATCGCATTAGTTAGAGTTAGAAAAGCTTGTGGAACAGAAGCTAGCTCGGACGAGACGTCGGGGCTCTCTATGTGCGTTCACGCCACTATCTTTGTACCTTCAGTCATTTCAAAATCTGGATAAATGTCCTGCTGTGCAGCAAATATTATCTGATATATTATACAGCAGCAGTATCTGCTCACTTCAAAGAGACTTTTTGAGAGAGATTGCTAGTCACTGAGCAGCTGAGAGAGACCAATTTGGTCTAATGCAGGACAAAATGCACAGGTCAAAGGCATCTTTCGCGGGAGAGGCTCCGTCTCTTACCAGCCTGCAGTGCTGCTGTGTGTGAAATGGTTTACCAGCCTTGCATTAAGTACAAATGAAGTTATGTAATATTACACGCTTTCTTGTGCTCGTGATTGAAGTTGTAATGTGGTTTGTCTGCAAGCAGCGCCATGACAGCTGATGACGATCTGTCATCTCCAGCACAGTGAATGTGTCTTGGCATCGGTCTCCATGTCTGCTGAGATGCAGGCGTTGTTCATTTAAAATGTAATCATTTGTTTTGATTGTTTCGGTCATTCAGACAGAAGACAACTTACAATATGTTATAAAAGGCCACTCTAAGCGCAATATTGGTGTTCCACCTTTTAATACCTTCCTGCACGGCTAAAATGCATTGCTCTCTGCTAAAGTTCATCTTGATGGCTTTGGATATGATACCTGATATCCACTGCAGTGCACTAATGCATTCACTTTGTATTTTATCGACCAAAGCCATTTCCTGCCTGCCTAAAATATATTTACCCTCTGCATGAACATACAGAAAAAAAATCACGTGTCAAGTTTTTGCACAAAGTATTGCATAAAAAACAAAACAATAATCCTCGGCACAAGATAACGATGGAGCTCCTGTGACTGCCAGTGACTCATCCTCATTTTCTGCAAATTATTCCACAGTATGTCAAAGATACGCTTTTGGATTTTCCTATTCCTATTTAAAGTGTTTCTAAAAATGCTCTTCAGCCTACATTCATTGACTTCACAAGCTGCAAAAACAACATTGACGCCAAGTTGCGGCTCATAAAATCAAAACAATGAGCTGAAAGACCGTAAACGCTCTGTGGAGTTGAGAGGAACTGCAGAGCCAGGTGATGATTCTCTATGGGTTACACATTTCTCATTGCACATAGCCATTTAAGGAAAGGCAGCTTTATTTATATACCACATTTCAAACACAGAGGCAATTAAATGTGCTTTACATAGGCACAGAAAAACATTAGCATGACATTCAAAACAATGAGTAAAATCAATTAAGATGGAATAAAATGAAATTCTAAAATGGATAAAATGAAAGAAAATCCAGTTCCGGTGGAGCAATAAGTTGTAAGTTGCCAATGCAACACGTAAAAAAATAGACTCGCATTAGTGAAATCAATCAATCGAAGGCACAAGAGAACAAGATTTGAGATCTCCAGGAAGTTTGTTCCATCTGTGGGCAGCATAGTAGCTAAAAGCAGCTGATGACCCACTGTGTGTGTATATACAAATGAAGGTTATTTAGCTTTTAAATGGGTAGAACCTATGTTTTTACAACACTTGCACTGACCACTGGCATTTGAGTAGTCCTGGTCCGACAGTGATTCTGCAGTCTCTCCCACTGTCTCCCCTTTAAAAAGCTAACCTGTCTGCGTAGTTATGTGCAATCATATATTACATTTGGTATTACATTACAGCCAAACATTTTCCAAGCCATATGATACGTTTTTAGATTGATTTACTTCCTTCCCAGCAGCAGCAGGTTTCTCTTCATGCCGCTGCGGTATGGAAATAAACTCAGTTCAGATTGGTAATCCATCACACAGAACAACATCACATTAAACTTTGTGCACAGTTTTATTTTTGTGAAAGTGACACGGTTGAATTACCATGCTGTTGCAGTTTCTTATATCTCACATTCACTTTTAAAGCAATTGATTCGAAGATGGAGCACTCAGCTAACTTTGGCTGCCGTCTTCCCATCGTCTCCTCTTTGTCTAAGCACACAAAAGCCTCCATAATCGTACTTGACAGCACAGAATTCCCGATGTTGTACCATTTTGCTTCTCTGCTTTGACGCTGTGTTCAGAATTAAACCCCAACACGTACGCGAGCTTACCCATTTTCTAATATTCAGTCTTATTTTCTGTCATATATTTTATTGAAGGTCTGTTAATGTTCCCTTGAAAAAACTGATCTTCTTCCCACGCTTGTTTTTAATAACCTCCATGGAGGGTGAGTTTCAACTTCAACTACTTTTCTTTCTTTTTCAAATTAAAAGTTGACTTCAAACAGAATTGGGCAGTTGCTATTTAACAAAGTGTCTTACTTGAAGATAACTGGGACAAGGTTTAAGGTGAATTGTTTGTTTCATGTAGTTGGAAACCCGGCAAAAACTGTGCTTAATGCGCTTTGTAACGTGGATTTTTAAAAGTGCTCTATAAATACTGACTATTTTTATTATATTATTATGTCCCCTCCTAAATGAACACCCTTCTGTTTCCATTGTAAGAAGGAAGCACCCATCGTACACGGGGGAAGAGAAGGGTTCCTTTGAAAGAGGAGTCAAAAAGGAAAGCACTCTTAAACTGGCGCATCTGTTCATCTGTTTCCGTACACAGATGGTACATTTAGTCTTATTTTAGTGCCTCTAATATCCTCGCTGTAGCTGACGTGCTTCATGATGTGGAAAATGGGCTTTTATTGTACAGCAGCTCTGCCGAGTCTCCTAGGCATCCTTTGGTCTGATGTGCTGCCGTAGGGTTCCCTTTCTCTGCGACAGCTTCGGTGGTTGGTGTTAATGGAAGAGATGAAATCCACCCTTAACAGTCATCAGGACTTTAGTGATTTTTTGCTATTCTTGTCTTCGACCTGGGCTGTCAACTTACAGATATTGATCCCTCAGTCATGCATTATCAATCAAAGAGATTAGTGCTCAGTTTTAGAGTGAGATGGATGAAAACAAGGAACCTGACTTGTCGCTTATAACTCTGCAGGATTTATTGACTACAAGCCTTCCAGTCATGCTGTAACTCAATAGTTGGGTTGGCAGACTATAGCTGTAGTTGACTTCATAAATCAATGTCATTTCATGTGCTCCCAGCTACAGCTTTCAGCTGCCCATCCTGTCACTTTTTTGTTTTGCTTAACTGAAATGTGTCCTCCTCCATTCTGTCTTTCAGCTCCTGGAAGGCAGCTTCACGTCCCAGGTCAGCCACGAAGTTGACGGGCTTATCTTCCAGCCGTGCGGGGTAAGCCTCAATCTATGTTTGACAATCTGTGTTTTGTTTTTTTTTGAAAGCCGTCGCCACAGGTTGATTGTCAGGCACTGCTTTTTCTTCCACCGAGCTCCTACACCAGATTCGGACAGCTTGTCACTGCCACCCGCCGTTTGTCGCTCTCTATATCAGTCTTGCCCTCTGTTATTGTAAAGGAAGCCACACTCCTACATGAATTCACACAAACACAGGCCTCTCTGTGAGAGGCTGCACAGTAAAACAGACACATGGTTTGTGTTACGACGGAAACGGCCTTGGTTAGAGGACTGATTTGCTGTGACAGTAATACCATATTGCTTTTTTTCACCTGTGGTGGACTCGGTGCCCCATATTCCACTACTGATTTTAAAATATCCTATTGTATGTAGTATTAGAGCAGGTAGGTATCTTGATGTGAGATCAAGTAATATTAAAGTTGTTTTGAGGTATGAAAAAAGTTGCAGGTCGCTACAGTGCGTGCTGACCTGAATGCTGCTTGAGAAAAGAAATCACAGTGTCCTTGAATAAGGTTTTTTCATTCTGTTTATGTTCCCAATATCTCAATCTGTATCTAAATTCTGTCATTTTGTGAAGCATCTGCCTTTCTTTTCTTTACATGTTTAATTGCGTTGCCTCTTACCAATCTCAATCAATATGTTGACTTGGATCGATCGATGTACAACATAAAGCAATTGAGGCCGTTGGGAGGTCGTGTTTCTAATTAAATGATAAAGTATCAGAACCAGAGATTAAGAGGTTGTTTTGCAAGGAAAAGAGCAAAACACATACAAAGTCATACACAACATGAGAATAGTATACCACACAATCTACTTCAACGATCATCCAATTACAATTGTGCCTAAATTGAACATTACTGCACTGTTAATGAATGTAATTGTGAATATTCTTTCTTCCGAGCTCATGGTTTTGATGAGAATATTTCCAGTTATTCATTTTTACCTCCCCGCACACCTTTCGAGCTGCGAGGCAGAATTTCATGAAAGCAACAGGAGCAGCTAAATGCTTTTTGACTGGGTTGAATTCAGCAGATTTGCATGTGAAAGAACTGCACAGCGCGAGCTTAAATGCATCATGGGTGGTAACATTTTCCGTTTGGACACCTGCTTCTCTTTTGTTTTGATATGCGACATCTCTTCAGTCACAGGTAAATAATCAACAGGGTGTACAACTGCCGCCCCGCGGCTTGTTTCTCTGCCCGTAGCCCGATCTGAGATGTTACATCAGGTGTTTTGACTTCTTTGGTTGGAGAGGGATAAAAAGCATAATCCACATTATCACAATCTTTATCAAGATTGCTAAAACCCTTTTTAATGTAGCTAATTTGCATGTTTACTCCATCTTTAATGGGTTTGACGCAGAGTTACCAGGTGTCACATTAGCACGTGAGGTCATTCTTAGGTGTCAGGAGAGCTGGCCTTGAATGTTGGAGGCGGCAGGTTTACACAGCTGCACTTTCTCTTCACCACAACACGAGCAGAGACGATCTGCATCTCCGAGCAGGTCATCTTTTTGCAGGTGCCGTTTTGTTTCTTTGTGCAATATAATCTTTCCCACTTCAGTTTTTTTCTTCTTCATATTATTAGCTTTTTGCTTGTTCATGAAACACTGCTGTGCCATATTTCTCTTCCAGAAAAGGTGGGGAAGCCGATTAGATGTTGTTTTCTTATTTCCACAGTTAATTTCTAATTTATAAAACCGTAGGGAACATTATATGCTACAGTCTGTTTGGGGAAGAGAAATTAATTGTGTAAAAATAGGGGATTATCATTGGTTTCCTTTTTTTAGCTGCGCATTACGGATAAGATGCCTTGGAGAACATTTTTAGGAGATTGTACAGAATGTCCAAAAGCTTTTGGATCTGGAGCAGTAGCGCTGCTGCTTTTGGTGCAGCCAGCTATCGATTCAGGGTTCTCTTTTCCTCTGTAGCCTCAGTGAGTTCGATGGATCGTGAGCAGCTGGGTCAGTGAAAGATGTGGAAAGCACCGCGGCCCTCTGGATGTAAGCACGTATGTGGCGTTTATCGAACCAGCTGAGGAAATTGCTACAACATCATCCGCATCCCAGTCATGGATCAGGAATACACTGTTGAGCAGGCTTTGTGATTTGTTTTGGCAGGTGTTATTTATTTATTTATTTTTTTACAGTTTTGAAATGATTGCTGTTGCAACAAGCAGGAAGAGAATCAGCCGGCGCGTGCAAATGTGCTGTCAATAAGAAAACCGATCGCGTGGACAGGTCGTCGCTCAGACACGTCCATTTTGTTGGCAGGTGCCATTTTTTCACCCCCCCTTATCTAATTCTCGCCTTTTGAATTGGATGGAAGTCCTTTCACAGCACAGGAAGGTTGGGAACGATATACTGTTCAATTAATAAAATGACCTCAACATGTCTCATTAGGTCTGATTTGTCTGTGACCGTTCATTTGGGTGTTTTGGTTTTTCTTTCAGCGGTTTTGTGAATCTTGACAGAAGGAAATCTTTCCAAACTGCTGAAGGTCAGCAGCTGGTTCCTGACTGCACAGGCGCTCAAACAAATGGGCCGGGTCGGAAAAGCTGGCATGTCTAATGTGACTAAATGATGATGCAAATAGTCGGCCATCTGATGTGACATTACAAAAGAAAACATTACGCAACTCTGTCTGGCGTTGCTTTTCTCTTACCACATTAAACAGTCAAACAGCTTGTTTGTGAGCGTTTTGGTTCTATAAATCTGCCATAGATGGAGAGAAAGTCTTAAGCAATCACAGACGACACAAACAAGCAGGACTGTTGTAATAAACCAACAGTAATTTCCTAAACTAGATTAGTTTTATTCACATGCATCGACCCTTATCTCGGCTAATGAGAACAACAGTGCAACATTGAACTGGGTATCATCACGAGGGGCTCAGCATGCACTTAAATATAGCAGCAGAGAAGCATTTAAATTGTAATAACCCTCAACAACCACAGGCCTGATGATGGCAGGGTGACAGATACAACACTAACACCATATCATACTACTGCAAATTGGAACGATGTGCGCCTGCTGTTTTGTAGGCCTATTTGAAAACAGTCTGTACTAATGTCTGTCACTGCGTCGTAGAAGTCCTCCTTCATACCCCTCGGCGTCACCGTGTAACGAGACGCTTTAGAAATGATGGCGAGAGACAAAAGTCATCCATGACGACAACTCTATCGACTGTATGTGTGTGTGTGTGTATTTTAAACGTAAAAAGAAATCCCGTTCATGCTACCGTGATTGGATTTTTGTTCACATGCTGTCATAATGGAAATCGATAAACGTGCAGAGCAGAAAAGTCTAGAGTGTTTTCCAAGAGCTTATTAAATATTAACAAGGAGGAATTAAGGACGTTGGTTAGAGGCAGATAAGGGGACATGGGGCGTTTCTGCTACTTAACAGTTTTTCAGATGAGCTTTCTCTTTTGAGGAAACGAATAAAATGTCATGATTTTGCGATATATTTGCCAGTCACCAGTAATGAGCTGTGCAAAGTCAGCGTGTTTGCAAACCATTCATGTTTGACGTTGTTTCGTTCGTCTTGCATATAAAGATGTGGTTTACTGAATTAATGCTCTTTTTAAAATGCATTTACTTTGTCGACCTTTAGCTTGTGTCACTGGATTATTGATTTGACATCGTGGCTCTTGTTGGAAATCTCCTTCATATGCCAACCTGAATAAACAAGCCATTATTTGTGAAGGATGCTGAGCAGTGGGAGCGATCGTTTTGGATTGTGGGGGAAGCACTTAATGCCACCTCCTGGAGTGAAGACTTGTGGAAGCACATTCTCCTTTTGGGGAGCGCCGATGTGTCAGAGATGTACAGACATTCATTGTCCTCAGAGGAAAACTCCTGGTGATCACCTTGACTTTTCCTCTTAGCACCACAATGAGGTGCACAGTTTGTAGTTTTTAATGAAATGTCACAACAACTATTTGGAGGATGAAAATTTGACACGTTGTAATCACTTTAGTCGTCCCTACACTTTTCATACGGCACCATCATCGGGTCCAACTTTCAACTTGTCTAATACTTTATTTATGACTGAATACACACCAAACTAACCAACCTTAGTTGTACTGTGTTTAGAGGTAATTAGCAAAAGCTAGCACGCTAACATGCAGGTCTAAGATGGCGAACCAGGTAAACACTTTTTTACCTGTTTTTACCTTTTTACACTTTTTAGGATGTTAGCGTTTTAATTGTTAGCGTGCTTACGTTAGCAGTTACCTCTTAGCTCCATTGTGCCCTATGTACGCTATGTCATTATTTTCAACAGGTCAGTTAGATGGAGACACACATCCTGTGACAAAGAGAGCACTGTTGTCAGATCCCCACTGAGTAACTACAGACACCCTGAATCCGTACCAGGAGAGAAGAAATAGCATCATTGCTGGTGTGTAAAACTCCCTCTAATACACAGTTTTGCTTCGGCACAAGATGTCTGATCGTTGGTCAGTTTCAGCCTCAAACTAAATATTTAATAAGACTTCAGTTTACAAGCACATTACTCATTTATCAAAGGCCTGTTCACAGCAGTTTACAGCAAATGCAACAGTAGGATGAATTAAAATCCTGTTATCACCAGCACTACTACCAACCGTCAATGTCTGTAGGGGGCCGACGACACTGCCTCACATCGCGATTGTTTTTCCAAAGGCATTGATTTTGTCGATCTCTTCACCAATCAGTGCAATGTTAATCTCTTGTGTGAATGGGATTAGGTTAATCTCAGCAGGGTCTTGCTGCTGTGAATTACCATTAATATTAGCACAAAGGTTCCCACTGCGGCAGTCACTGGGTGTGTTATCTCACCCAACACACGGTGTCCTTGGAATATGTTTTCTTTGTTTAGGGAACGTCAGAAAGAGTTTGAATTTATAACAGAACCCTTGCCACAGATGGCGGAATAGCTTTTGGGAGAGAACTCCAGATGGTGATCTTTGTACAAAGAGGATTTTTGTTCTTGTTATACAGTTTTTTCTTTCTTTTTCTTTATCTCAACTCCACTCAAACATCCGTACAGAAGGTGTGATTCATATCAATGTTGGACCCGGTGAAGCTGCAGCTTTTGAATCACATTGGGAGAGATGATCTGAGACGGATATGTGAGTTTATTGTGCATTTTATGTGGTTCATGAATCAGAGTAATCACTTTATGTGGGCTTTGCTATTCTTCAGAGCACCTTTGTGTCAGAACTGCAGACCATTTACCTCAAGATGAACTATCCACCCCCCCCACCCCCCGTCCTTATATTCCTCAACCTTGTTTATTCAAGGACAAATCTTTTATGTCACAGCAAAAGAAGAAAAGCCCCAAAACACACATACAATGTCAGTGTTAAGTGTGTGTGAGCTGGAACAAAGGGAGCTTTTCTCTGCGGAACAGATTTATTGGACTTGTCCATCCTTTTGTTTGCGATCTGCAGCACAACTAAACAATAATTCTGCCTCGGAGCAACACGCTGTTATTGAAATTGGACTTTGAAAAAAAAAAAAAAAAACTGTAATCAAAGGACATACCGTGGAGCCATATCCTCCAGCAAGTGTCCTTCTCTTTAATAGAATTACATTCTTGCTTTCTATTAAGCTTGTGTTTGTCATTCGATTAGTTTTAATATAATCTGTCACTCACTACATCTGTGATTACGACGGTATGTGTATAATTATAGACATCGTATCAGCCTTTTGGTACGATGCAGACACTCAAGTATTTATGAATAAATGTGCTGCAGATTCCTGGGTTTGTTGCTCTTAAACTGTTCTTATTTAGTACTCCTTTCCCACAAAAGTCAAAACATTTCCGACAGTAGTGAGGGGGAGGTACGATATTCATTACCACGACAAGGAGATCTAATTTTAGAAACTCCAAAGCAAATTGTATTCATGGCAACTTCCAGCTACAGCACCCTGTACTTTGCTGTATGTAAGTACTAGAAAAGCAAGAGCAAAGATTAAACACTATATGGAAGGCATCCATCAAAGATACAGGGATGCATCTCGTTCTCAGTTTATATAAATCTCTGAAATATTTCTAGTATTAGATGGATTACCATGACGTTTTCTAGGGAAAAGAAACGTTAAATATGGGCTTGTATAAAAGTAACTGGTGGATGGATGTTGTGGTTCATCAAACTTTTCCATGTTTTGTTTAGACTCCATCTCCACCTCCATCTGTCCCGGTCTTTCCCTCGCTTTCTTCCTTCCTCCCTCCCTCCGCTGTGTTATTTCTCTTTTACTTCATCTCCTTTTTGTTTACTACAAAAGTTTCAAAATATACTAAATATAATATGTTATGAAATATCAAGTGTTGTATTTGAAGCTCAGAAAGGATTGTTGAATCAAATATATTCTTTTTAAGATTTCTTTTCTACATTGAATGTGTACTGTACTGTACGAAGAGGTTCCACATTTTAGTATTCTGGTTCAGTGCTGTCCACAGTGTGTTTTCCCCCACCAGACTTTGAGGCACAGGGAAAATAACAGGTCCCTATTTC
>JAVQJD010087556.1:0-14319 GCA_036023655.1 Nannoperca australis
TTGGGTCTTTGTGTGTGTGGAAGTTGGTCTCGACCGGCTCCATGTGATTGAGTGCCCTGAGATAACTTTGTTATGATATGGCGCTATATAAATAAAATTGAATTGAATTGAATTGAACAATGACTTTTCAGTAAAAGGTGTAAATAATTAGCATTATCTTTCTCTTTGACTTGTGGGGAGAGAGAGCATATACTGTATTCATGTAGAATAACATGACTCAGCATTTAAACTCTGAACATCTGGACTAGATAGTCCACTTTAAAGTGGGTCTCATGAACACTACATACAGTAAAACTTTGCAAGTTTGGAAACGTGTTGGAGTTTATGCCTAATTTTGAAATTTTTGCTTTAAAGAAGCAAATAAAAAATTCATGCATGTCTGCAGCAGCAACGTCTGTCTACGAGCTTGGGTCTGTGCTGTATTGTGCGTATCATAGTAGCATTGTCAGAGATAAGCAGCGCAGAAGAGGATGGTGGGATAGGAGGCAGAGGAGTTCTGATGGGGAATGTATAGAGGAGGAGGAAAATGTGCTGACAACACCGATATTAAAATGTTATTTAAAACATTATCCTCTGATTTCAGAACCCAGTGGTAAAGACACAGTGCACTGTATGTTTTGGTTCATATAGATATTATATTCTTACTCATTCTTCTTTGCTGTCATAATAATCTAAAATAACTGCAAACTAAAAGAGCTTTGTTTGGTTTTTAAAGCAATGCAGGAGCCGAGTCACTTTCAAAAGTAGTAAAACCGGGGAATCATAAAGGTGCTAATGAAGATTTAAAAAAAGAAAAGTCACCAAAAAAAAGAAGGAAAGTTCTACAGGCGACTATAAGTAATAATAAAATGAGCTATTCTTTGTTTTACTTGGGGCCCCCGCGGAGCCCTCAATAGGTCTCCTGGGAGTCCCTGGGCTCCATACTGGGGACCTTTGCTTTGAACTATATCCAGTGTGCGGGGTGTGATATCCTCACTGTAGAGGTGAGAGCCTGATCTCTGACTGGGCCTCGAGTGTCTATTTAATGAACAGCTTCTTCGTCCCTGAGGGGTCAGCTTCACTAACGAACGGGTCACTGTGTCGCTCTCTCTCTCCCCGCTTGTGTTTGTTTATTATTTATCTCGCTCGGCTGAGTCAGGGTTCATCGCGCTTCACCTCGGCTGTCCGCCCGGCACTTTGCCACCTGTATAGCCAGTGTCTTGACTTCGGACCAGTCAGTCTGGCTGCCATTTGTAGCTCTATGAAAAAGGTCGAATGAAACACAGGCAGGTTTGCCTCAATCAGTAAAATGAAGTTTTCATAAAGCACTGCAGGGTCGGCGCACTCATAAGGAAAGTGGAGAAAACCCTTCCTGCCACTTAGTGGAAACTTATCTGCGTCTGAACACTGTCAAAACTCCCACAGTAATTGTCAGAGTGTATGTGTATGCGGTGGAGTAACAAGAAGCAGCAGTCTGAAGGGTAAAAGTCAGGTAATGTATATATTGTGTTCGCCTCGGGTCTCTGAGGATTTGTTCTCCCAAAGTTACAGTAAACGAGAATGAGTTCAGTCAACTTGTGAGATTAAATCAAAGCTTAGAAAGATGATTTTACGGATTTATTTTATGAATATGGCTCACAAACAAACCGTATTTTACTGTTTTGACAAGAGATTTGATTAAGAGAACGTGAATGGTGTTTTAAATCTGAATATCGATCCATCAGTTCCACAGCAACACTGCAAGACATCAGTTTGATTATGAAACCTGTCTTGGTCTTAAAGATTCTCTGTTCTGCCGTCTGATTGGTTAAAAAAAGTTTACTTCTTCATGTTCATGTATGTATTTTCACAGTTTAGACAGAATTAATCATGTGAAGTACAACACGATAATTACATGTTTGCATAGCCTTTGGGAGAGTAAGTATTACCACATTGAACTTGCCATGTTGAGTCACATTAAGCTCAGCAGAGCATTTGTTTGCCAAAAGCTAAAAAAAAAACAATCTGGTGTTCACGAGGCAACGGCCAACTGTGCATTGTTGTTGTGATTAAAGAGCACAGCCAGCCGTAAATTCACTTCCCGGACAGAAAATGTTACCATTCACATCATGCTATTCCTTATGGGGCACGGCCAAAAAGATCACTATTTAGCACCAGATGGACATTAGCCTTTTGGTCTTAATGGGCCACAGTATGCATCAGGGGTTAGCGTATAAAAGAGCAAAAGTTAATGGAGAAAGCAAAAAGACCAGAGGCTAATACTTAACATCTGAAGGAACACTTTGAGCAGCTTAGCATTCATGGATGATTGTTAACCCTGGCCTGCATTCAGTGTGATCGCTGCCCTGGGCTGCGCGGCACTAAGCCACATTGACTAAGGCTCCCCGCTCACACTTGATCTAAATTACATTAGCTGTAATACCGTGATTGTGCTTGCATGGCTTCAAGGAGCTTCTCTGATGACTCTCTATTCATCACGTCCGGCACGTAACTGTGAAGCCGACATTTCAACAAGTCTCACAGTGTTGAATAGTCTTCTCCATTTTTATATTTGCTCCTCTATGCATACAGTTTCCTCCATGTTACAACTTAAAGGGTAATATTTAAACCTGGGCCCTGTTCGTTGTGGAGTCTCAATGACTCATAGGTAGGTATTTTGGAATTGACCACATGCTGCCACGTAATCCTCGTGGGCAACTGCACCTGTAAAAGTACGTCCATTTGTTTTGCCACTGACAGACTTGTATTATTATTCCAAGTGTCTGCTAACATTATGGAAAGGGTAACAGAGACCTTTAGATCCCTAGAAACACCGTCGTCTTCCTGGAACAACTCGCCTCCTGCAAGATTTCAGAGCTAAACTTCTTCTTGGGTAAGACTTCTGTTTCTGGTTAAAGAAAAATATCTTACTCTTTAACATAAAGGTTTCTCTCTGTAGGGATCTTTTCCATGATGTTGTCTTAGAATAACAGTCTGAGGCTGTCAGTGGCACTTTCAGTGGCTGCACTTTGACAGGCACAATTGCCCCTAAGGATTACATTGCAGCCTTTGCAGACCGTTTCATGGCTGCCGGCAAAGACGAACTACTGGACCAATTCCAAAACAAATAGGAACCTACCTAAAAACACCTTTAATAATAGCAAATGTCTGCAGCAATCAATTAATAACTGAACAAATGTACGTTATTTTGTCTTGGTTAACATCCACAGATCTTTATTAATATTTATTAAATATTGAATATTGTGAATTTGCAGATAATTCAGAGGAACTGGCTCCGTGTATTCATACTAAACTACCATGCTGATCTGGATATGAAGAAAGTACTTTAGAGTTACATCTTCAATCTTAGCTATAGCTAAATGATGATGAGCTTGAAAACTGCAGCGCCTGTCAGTCTGTACACAATATGTACATTAACACAGCCACTGGTTGCTGCAGTCGTCCTTCCTGTTCATACTGACTGTGACTGACTTTGTAATGCTATTCCAATGGAAAAGATGAGAGATAACATCCACGGCCCTCTTTCTGTGTATAAATGAATTCCAAAGTTTGACCAAAGCTTAAATGAGGCTTCAACTGTCAAATTAAGTGGGCATCTTCAGCAGATGCAGTCTTTTTAGTACAAAATTCACATTCAAGTGATGAACTGAAGCTGAAGCAGAAAGACATGACAAGCAGCAGAAGAAGCCAGAAGTGAGCGACAGGAACTGGTAGACTTTCTTGTTGTTCTGTTGTTTACTGATAGGTTGTGTTTTTGTGTTTTTTCAGTTAGCTCATAAACACCCCCAGAGGATGGAGGAGTGACAAGATAAATTAGAGAGAAGTTGCTCCAATCCTAACAACACCCACATGCTCAGCAGCAGTGACAACATCGCTATTGGCAACATCAAAGAAATTCTCCAAAATCTTTGAGTCAGAGGGTCAGGACCAGGCACCGAGCCAGAGTGAAACACCTGCAGCTTCTCCGTTTGACACCAGCACACCACCCTGCTCGACAACAAAGTGTCTGACTTCAAATGAGCCGTTCTTGCTTCATGATTTAAAACACACGGGTTCCTACAAGTCAAAAACAGTGGTCTGACTGATACTGACTGATTCTGTGAAATCATTTCCCATTGCACACGTTCATATTTCTTACCAGCCTAATAAATGACAAACGCATGACCATCTAAATGTAGTGAGTGAAAACGTTAAAAGAGCACGATGGCACGTCACTGCACATACATGCTCCAGTAAAGATGCCCGGTTTCCTTCAAAAACAGGTGACCTTGACATTCCTGAGAACAAACAACACTAACTACCTTGGAGACATCAGTCTTTCCAACATGTGGATGTGACCGGATTCAGATGAGGCCACAGCCACTAGTACTGGATCCCTGTCAAGCTAACATTTGCACTAGCTTGCTAGTGTTCATGGTTTTCAGGTACCGTACCTTCGTTTATGTCTGCCCCTTTCAAATACAGAGCTGCACATCAGTGGTTCCTAAGCGGGGGGGGGGTGCGACCACACGCTGGCAAAGTATGGAGTTGCTTGTGAAGGGACTGCAAAGTAAATGCTGAGGAGAGGATGAACCGACTCCGACTGCTTCAAACGAAGGAGAAAAGGTGACGTGGCTCGATGCAGACTCTGCTGGGTCAAACCTGCGTCCAGCTGCTGCTTATCAACCCTTCAGCCTGGTGTTGTGACCCACAGTCTGGCTCGGGTTCTTCCTCACACATCCCCACATGATTGTGACTGATTGTGACCGCCTGTCTCGACTTTTCCCACCGTGTTGAAATTCATGTTTTTCCTCCCTCCGACAGTGAGCTGAGCTGTTTTGGTTAATTACTGTAAAGCGAAGCAAGATCGTGGATCAGTCAACCCATCAATCATCATCATCCGCTGAGCTGAATCAGACAGATCGTGACGTATCTCATTTTGTGATCAATTTAATTTCTAGAGGACAGCATTAACAATGACCTCCTTAAATACGACTTTTACTGTGTGTAAAAGTAACTTTATCTGCAAAAAGTCTGGCAACCGTTACTCTACACACCCTCTGTGGTAAACATTGCTTAGTTCCTTTAGGCCCAAAGCCAACTTTGTAAAACTCACATTTACATAGCCTCCACTGCCAAACTGCATCAGAGAATTAAACAGAACTTATGTTGTTCAGAAAACAAACAAAGATGCATTCAAAGCAAGGTGACATGACTAACACCACTTAGCTTTTCTGGATAATATCAATAGAAAGATATTTATACACATATTATTTCCTGTATTCTTGTATCACAATATGGCAATTGTATGGAAAATAAAATGTTCAGTGCAATAAAGTCTTTCACTGTAACGCTTTATATTAAGTGTCAAAGCTTCAAATGTAATATAAAACCTTGAATAACTCACTGACTTCTTCATTACAGCTTGCTTGTTATTTATAGCTACAACAGTTAGTCGATTAGGAGAATATTCACTCCCGATGGATTTATTGTTTAAGTCATTATTCAAACCAAAGAAATAGCGAATAGAATTATTTTGGGGGTTTTGGACATTTGATGATATCACCTTGTACAATACCCTTGTATGTTTGACTGTAATTGTCCATTTGGACAGCCGGATTCTGAAAGACAACAACATAAATGGATCATATCATCATGATGCGACTGCCAACGTTTAAAAATGTGTGACTGTCTACAGTACGTGTGTGCATGGGAGCTACAGTATGGATAGTAATGGCGGTAACGGTTAATAAAAAAGACAACGTTAAATTTAAAGGTCTGTGACGGGTCCACACATCATCGACCTTCACACCCTTATTTTCTACCTCGGTACATAAAGGACAGTATCTCCTGCGCTGATAGCATTGTCCAGTTTGTGATATTTGTTGATGGTTATTTACTGTAATCATCATTAGTTGTCATTTGCTCCATAATCATCATAAAAGTGTTGCATTGCCTTACATTTATTCCCATATATTTTATTTAGGTTTCACAACTTGTTTTATGAACTGATGGTGAATACAATTATTTACTAATAGGGATACAAATAAACTTAACAGTGGTGTTTAGTAAGTAAACAGGGAGCTTCCCATGCTGTGCAGCTGTGCTCAACATGCTGTGTTGGTTTAAAGAGAATGATGTCTAACTACCCTCAACAGTAAAATCGCTGCTGTGCGTCACGATGTAAAGGAGCGGGTCTCACTAATGAGGGAGTGTTTCTTCTTCTGGTGGTGCACAAGAAATTAGTGATGCTGTTATGACAAGTAGCACGGCCGGCAAGAGTTTTCTTGTTCTCTTTGGAGTAATTGTCTGTGTACAGGATTGCCAACAAATTGCTTCTATCACAATTAATACTTTTATTGTTTAAACATGCAACAAAAGAGAGAGCAGACCTTGGTTAGACACATTAGTGGCATGATGTTTTTCTTCAAATCACCTTAATGTGTGAAAAGTCCCCAAAATACTCTCATAGGCTGTGGCAGGGGGAAAAACCCTCTGCATTTAAAGTAGAGACACTAAAAAGAAAAAAGAACAAATAACAGTGGCCATACCCATCACTGTCAGGGTAAAAATAAATGTGTGTGCACTGCGACAAACTGTTTTATGTTTATTTACCAAGAAATGAATGCTCCTGTTCTGCAGTGAGACGATACAAACACTGCAAACACATTTAAACCCAAGAGCTGTCCAGTGCACCCCAAGTCCTCCAATACTGGCCACGGAGCAGCTTCACGTCTGGTTTTGTTGATTTGTTGACTCAAATCTGAGCTGACAGGTCCATGGAAGTTCCCTAAAGGGGTGTGATAGCTTGGCAAAGGGTCTGGGGGCCGGGGGCCGGGGGCCGTGGGCCGGGGGTGAGGGGAGCTTCAGTACCACACAGGGAGCGTCAGAGGCTCAGTGAGTCTGCCTTGTGGATGAAACCCTCTGGTCTGCGAGACGCTGCACTGGCAGGTGTTACAAGAGCAGCAGTGACACAGACTGTTCAAGGCGTTTTACTGTAAGCAAGAAAGAATCAGAACACACAGCAGGGATGCTTGTTTTCCCAGTCGATGGCATTCTTCTTGTCAGGGTGTGGTGTTTCATCTCCATCTCCTCACAAACACACAATATGTATGCGACTGGTTGCAGCTATTTGAGGAGAGACACAACAACAGAGGCTCAAACTAGGTGTCAGCCAGGCAGCCAACCTAAACTGAGACGTCCAATCTGAATCTGTTTTTCTGCAGTTTATGATATCTTGTCCACCCCTGGCGAGCAGGGGGTGGACACAATATCATGAACACCTGTGCCATGTAATGGAATCCAAAACAATATCCTTGGAAAAAACATTACCTTCGTGAAACCTGTTCGACTTTTGCTGCAGGAGATGCACTGATGCATATATATGGTCGCTTTTTAAGGCATTTGTTTGTCCTGCGGGATTGAATTTCCACTACATTGCAAGGTGACCCCTGACCGTCCAATCTTTATGTATATGGAGCAGCTTTTCCACAGTCCCAGTAAAGCCTGCGTTAATAGCGCAGAGCCACAAACCTTGATTACACGAGTTTCTGCTTGGTGGCACGACAGACAGCTGCCGCCCTGAGACAGTCTCCTCCATCAATTCAGCGCCGAGACTCGACAGCCAAAAAGCACTGTTTTTAAAAGTCTCTTATGTTCAACTCTCATTTGTAGCTTCTAACTGAAGCCTTGTGGTTTGGAGTTTGGTTTAACTCCCACGTTCCTGTTTGTACTTAAACAGGCTTATTTTACTGTTTACTTATCGCTTATTATTGGAGCTGTATTTGACTTGTGTCAAGTTACTCCAAATTCATTTCCTGTGGCTACTGCTTCACATTAGAAGTTTTCACCAGCAAGGTTTTTTTTATCGGAAACCAACCACAGGAAATAAAATGTATTTGTCACTGAGTTAGTGCTTCTATTGTTGCATTAAAATGGTCTACACAAAATAACGTGGACATCATTTTAAAATTGCAAGGAGGAATAGTAGAATAACAGAAGAGTATTAGTACAGTAGGTATCTAGCCAAATATTTATAGCATATCTGCCTCTGAGATTTTTGCTTTCATCCCAAACAGTGGAGGTGGAAGTAGTTTCTCGAAGCTTTGAAAGATCACATTTTAAAATTTCAACAGAAATGTGTCTTTCCAGGCACAATGCTCCTGTTACTGTGGATAATGCGCAGGCCTCACTGTCAACGCATTTCACTGGAACTACTTCCAGAGTCCCTGTGAAAACTGCTGACAGAGTAACAGTGACACTCTTTCTGGGAAGAGACATTGTTGGAGAATTTTTGTTTTTTTAAAGGAAATGGTTTAATTCTGTCAAAAGTCTGTTGTGGTGAAAGCAGAAATATCAGAGACAGATTATCTCGAAAGCTGGTATAAATAAATAAAAGCAAAAGAATCTTTATGAATGGACCCCACTGCAGGCAAGAAAGAAAATCCTTTGTTTCTTGTAATTTAGCAAACTACCCTTTAACATTTAACACACATTTCACAGAGGTACTACAGTATGCTGCAGGGTCCCAGATTTATACTCAGCAGGTGTTGATGTTATTGTGTCATCCCGCTGTATTTAAACCTCCCTGTAATGTGTATCTGCATTTTCTCATCTGCAGTTACAAATCCCCTTTTGACAGTAATATCCAGCAACGTGCATGTAGTAGTTGGATAATCTTTTGTATTTTGTGGATTAAGCTCATGCTGTGTGGATTTTCTTGATGGGGGACGCAAAAGAAGCCACAATCTGTGAATGATTTTATACGAGGGGAAAGTGCGAGCTGCATGAATCAAGGCTGCGGGGCTTTAATATTACTGGCGTGGGATGCACTTGTTGGAAATCACACGTTTACAGGTGTGTCTGCTGTGCATCCATGCCGCAGTGTATCTACACGTGTTGTCTCGTGCAGGTGCCACTGTCGCTACGGGGGGGGGGGGGGCTTGATGATGTAGCTGTCACTTTATTAAGATGAATTTTCCAATCACACGGCGAGATCTCCCACCCTCAGGAGTGCCAGCATCGAGGATTAGATTACCACCTCCCACAATGCATCACGCTTTACATCCCAATCCAATAGGAAAGTAATACCAGAGTGGGGATACTCTGCAGCTTTGCCTCCTAAAAGGAGAGGTTTAAAATTAGCTCTGGGGACATGCTGTAAATCACAACAATGAGAACCATCATGATAACACTCGTAGGTATCAGCTTCAATATATCAACAAAATATCACTGTGAAATTAGTGTTGTTCATGAACTAAAATGCTAGTAAACAAACAACTGTGCAAATAAAGGCATTACAGATTATTGGTATTTGCTTCATGCTTTGATTTGGACTTCATCAGTCTCAGCTCTGTGTTAATAACAGATCAAAACGGTTCGGGCGGACTGTTAAGGTGGCGTATAAAGCAACAAGATGAGAAAATAATGACATTTGGCAATAAGAATAGGCTCACATGCAGCGGAACAGGACACCAATGGTAATTATTGCTGTGCACTCAAGACTGATATTCTTAGAGAGAAGCTTATACAAGCTGCTTTTAAGCAAGTCTAGCAGCAGGTTCATTATTTCAGTGTTACGCTCAACTACAATGAGATTCAAGTATTCCCAGACACGCAGGTCATATCAAGCTATGTGTTAGCACTGGAACATTTTCATTTTTCTGCTTCAACAAAGCTTGGAATTAATCATCTCATAATCCTGTAGCAATTACCAACAGTACCGCGAAAGACAGTTTGAGTAAATGGGACTGATGCCCAAGGGTTATTCCTTAAAGTCAAAAATTGACACTTAAATGGACAAAATTGACAGGTGAAAATTAAAAGAAAGACCATATGTCTCTGAATACTGAAACCAAGTCAAAGGTGAAGATATTCATACATTCACATTGTTGCTGAGAGTTCATTTAAAATGTCTGAATGAGTGATTCAAAGATGAAAAAACATCCACAAAAGATTGAGATATTATGAAAAGTAATTCCACACTTTCAATGTTTATACTTTACGCGGAAAAGATTTATATGGTTTGGTTGGTAATGTTAGCCCGAAAGCTAGCAAGGTGATAACCAGAGCACTGACACTGAGTAGCAGCAATAATTTACTACATTAAATCAAAGATTTCAGTTTTATAGCTGAACTAGACATAATGTGACAAGACTAAGAGTATACAGACAAGCTGGCAGTTCTGTGCTTAAGGTTATAGTTGAGTACAGCAGTGCTTTAACATAAATGCTAATATCAGGATGCTAAGATGCTCACAGTGACAACTCTAACATGCTGCTGTTTAGCAGGTATAATGTTTACCAATGTTTCGCCATCTTAGTTTAGCAGTACAGCTGAGGAAAGCAATCCACCCAATAATTGTTGAGGCACTGCACTAAAAAACAATAATGTCAACCTCTACAGGAAAAGTCTGTTGATAGGATTCATCCTCTGGGGACCCTGCATTTTTCTACTAAATGTCTTGCCAATCCATCCAGTATTATACACATTCGTCTTTTCAGTCTAAATCCCAATGTCTAGCTGTTAGACATTATAGAGTCACCTAATGTACATACACAAAATTCTGGTGGACACTTCTTCACCCAAAGGAAGTGATGAATATACGTCAAGAGCAAAACAGAACGTGTGTCATTAACAGCAGTACGGAAAACTGTTCAGAGAAAGATTTCCAATTTTAGGGTTTTTAACAACCTGCCTGTTTTTTTTTTAATTCTAGAGCATCGTAGTGCAGCCAAATCGGTAAATGTGAAAGCTATTATGTGATCATTTTTGTTGTCTATTGTTTTTCAAAATCATGGGGGTGTAGCAGTGGGAAGGTGACAATAACATGTTAAAGACTTCAATGATGAATCTGCACTGAATTTTCACAAATTGACACACTTGTCTGCAACAGAAAGGCTTGGAAAGTTTTAAATCTATTCAAATTCAAGAAATAAAGTCTGCTACATTCTTTTGTTTCAGGTAATTAAAGCCCTGGTGATGCAACATTGATGGAAAATTACCACCTGTCAGGTTCTTATTTAATGTAACAGGCGGGTTTCGTGCTTTACCAGCCAGCTAAGAATAATGGATTTAAGAAAGTAACACTTCTAGGCCAGTTGCAGCTAAACTTATTGAGGTGCAGTCCCACTTTTCAGGGCCTACGGGGGATCCTACTTGGACTCCGAATCGGCAGCAGTAGGGAGGTGGGAGGTGTTGGACAGAGAACATGGGTATCAGAGCCAAGCTTGATTCAAAGCATGCACATTCAAACACACACACACACACACACACACACACACACACATGCACATTCAAACACACACACACACACATACACACATGCACACAGCAGGCCAAAGCAGACAGACTGTGATCCTACCACCACATCGACCCACCGCCTTCTGTTAGCTCTTTTCATGCTTGCCTTCACTTCATGTCACGCTGAAGTGTATGATGAAAACAGAGGATAAGAAGGTGAAATCAGGGTGAAACGTATGAATTTCATAATCATGCCTCCAAATTGCAATCTCTGTTGCTTTTTGTTGTCTTTGTTTTTCATTTACTTTGCAAAAACCTTCCTGCCAAAGTGAGTGTGAATAAATTTAACTTCACTTGGCTTGAATTCCTCACATGAGTAAAATAGGTCATACTCAGCAAACAGATGCTGCATTTGAACTACTGCATTACTCAAATGTAAAATGTTTCTCTGTAATCTTACAGCTACACCTGTACAGTTTTCACAACTTACAAACCGAACCACAGTACAGATGCTGTTCTGTTTTCCAACCTTTCACCACCCTCCTCACCTGTTCTTCCTGCAGAAAGTGTAATGTATTCATCCTGGAGACTAAGGTCAGGTAGAGGTAGCTGCTGATCCCCTGGGTTATTCCTTTATAATGACTCTTGTGGGCAGGACAACTCACACAGAGTTAACTGTGCGACGTTAAGAGGAGTTTCTGCTGCTTTTGCTCAGCAGAGTAATGAGACATTTCCAGCCATCTCCGCTACCAAATTGACAGCGTCACTGACTGGCGGTCCACTGGGAGGTCTTGTTAGGATGTTGAGTTATAATTGCACAACATGTTGGCAGGGGGAATATAAAGAGAAAGGGCAGAAGGGATACATTGTGGCTGAGTTGCCTATACTTCTGGTACCTACAGTGATTGGTAAAGCATGATTTATATTTTCTCATGTTATGGGCAGTTATTCTTTTTAATCCTTTGAAGCAACAACTCCCCCCTTTGATACCTTCAAATAATGGGCTCCTTTTATTACCCTTTGTCATTGCTCATATCAAATTGTGAAACAACCGTGAGACAAATGATTGATTACTATAAAATCTGTCAGGCACCCTCACTCCTCCAGTTGTGTGAAGATTCCCGAAGCTAAGAATAGATCTAAAGACTGACAGTTGCCTCTCCCATAGGACACCAGCCTCCTGCTAGCACTCATTTGTGCCAATGCCTACGCATGTGGAGGTGTGAGCATATAATACCAGAGAGGTTTGGGCACACTTGTCAGAATCAGTCAGAAATGCTATGATTGAGTGAAAAGGAAAGGTTTGTGGTGCAGCTGCTGTTCACACGGTCCCATGTTTACTATGCACCATGTGTGCGTGACGGTATAGAGCCTTTGTTCTGACGCTCAGTTTTGCATTCATAAGTTCTAGTTTAAGATGCTGCTACTCTATCTTATAGAATAAAGTACATTCTCAGTGGGGGATTCCATAGATAAAGACATGATACACAAGCAGCTCAATGTCAAACCTGCAACTAAGAAGAAAACCTTTGAATAATTCATGGGCGCTGCTGCATGCATCCTATGTGCCAAAGAATAGGAGCGATACTCCCACTATGGCATCCCTGCGAGATAAAAGAAGCACAGGGTATTCAGCATTGACGTTATTGTCGGCCTTTCAGTGAAGTGGTGAATAACTGTCAAACTGTGGAGGCAGATGAAGGCCGTCTCAGAGATGTGGTGAATTTGATACAGTGTGCACCTGAACGATTCTGCCAGATCCAACAATCCTACTGTGGACATTAGTGCTGAAGCAGGAAGCTCTTTCTCAGTCCATTCAATTTAGTTCATTTAAGGAAACTCAAGATGTGCTCTTGCTCACTACATCGCAGCCGAATGTAGTGGTTAAGCCATTTCTGTATGTACAGCCGACCAAGACTGAAACAGCCTGACGGCAGCCAGGTGGCCAGAGCTCAGTGGCTATCCTTTTTCCACACGACAAGGGACTGACAAGTGGCGTTGCACCTAATCAAATCAAGAGGCATAAGCGAACACGGAGAGAAAGATGCCACCTGGGCGCCACAGAAATAGCCGGGGTGTCGAGTGGATGTGATGACGCTGTGATCTCAGTCTCAAGCCTTTCCATCCGGAGTATGAAGCCCAGATCCCAGTCTCTGCTCCTCTGACCCCCCTCTAACACCCTCTCCACTTGCTAATTGGCTAGATAGGGGAGATTATAGGGGCCCTGGGAGATGGTTGCTAGGATATTGATGGCAGTCACAAGACAGACGTGGCTCTGAACTTTTTCTGCTTCTCTTTGGTACATAATACATGCTTGGGTTTTTCTATTTTTATTTTCTCTCAGCAGCTTTGAATTTGCCAAGGAGTCAAGACATTAACAAATACCACGTGTATGTCACAGAACAAGAGTAGTAGCTCACATAAAAATGCACTTTTGTCAGCATAAAACCCTTGTGCTCAACACAAAGTGTATACAACCTTTGATAAAGATCATCCTGCGACTTACCATGAACGATCATACTGCTTTAAAAAAGGGATCTTCTAAAACGCTCCCCAAAGACATAATTTACTCAAGGTAACGGATTGACCAGGGGGCAAATCAATAACAGCAAAAGACAGTTTGTACAATTTCGCAGAAGCATAAATCTCTGTCCAACAACGTGACGTGCCAGCACACAGTGGCAGGTTTAGTGTGCCTTCAGAGCTACTCAACTAAATGAGTGATGGGGAAGCTGCCATCACTTCCATATGGCTACAACAGCCATGTGCTCGGACACATATGCTTACTGTAAGCCAGGGCAGAACGGACTGGCTGTGAATATGTTCTATCACTAATGTTAACTGGAACCATGAAAAAAAGAAACACTGCCGATGTGTTAAAAGGCCGACCACACAATGAAGTGATTTGAAGCTAACTTAAAAACCTGTAACTTTAAAGAAACATCTATATATAACATCATATATATATATATATATATATATATATATTTATATAGTAGTATAGATATATACACTACCGTTCAAAAGTTTGGGGTCACCCAAACAATTTTGTGTTTTCCATGAAAAGTCACACTTATTCACCACCATACGTTGTGAAATGAATAGAAAATAGAGTCAAGA
>JAVQJD010087557.1:0-22214 GCA_036023655.1 Nannoperca australis
AAGGAAGAGGAGGAGAAGAAGCAGACCATGAGGCACAGAAAACTACATGCTCTCTGGGATCTCACCAGTCTGTGGTTGTCCCGTGGCTCCTAAAAACAAATGCCTTACTATGTAACATAGGCTGGCTCTGAAGAGACGTTCATAAACTCACAACATTGCTTAAAGAGTCATTTATAAAACACAATTCAAACTGCACGATAAGCAAAGAGAAGTTCATTCACCTCTTGCATGTGTCTCTTGGCCCTGTCCAGAGCATCCTCGTAGCCCTTCTGCCTCAGCTCACTCAGGCTCTCGTAGTACTCCTCCGTGTCGTCGCCCTCGGAGAAAAGCACCTGTGAGAGGATCTTCCAGCCGCAGGTGTCCAGGGCATGACCCAGGTACACCTGCAGCTGGTAGCACAGGGTGTCCGTCTCCCGCTGCGACACCCCGGATCCACCGAAAAGCACCGTCCACACGCCGGACTGCTCCTCGGGGAACGAGGGTAAACACGGCTCTATGTCCGAGTTGACTGCGCACAGCTGGAGGTGGGCTGCCCTCAGGTCCTGGAAGGAGAACAGCCTGGCCCAGCTGAAGTCCTCACGGCCGCTGCCCTCGCTGTCCTCCGAGTCTGCATCATCCGGAGAGAGGGGGACCTCCACGGGGTCCAGGATCTCGATATCTATTACCTTCGGTGTCACAATATCCCAGGAAGCTAACGTGTGGCTGACGCAGTCGGATGTTTTTGAAGTACCGGCTCTGAAAGCCTTCTTGTCGCCGACAACAGTCTTTGTTGCGGGTTTTCCTTTGGGGACAGAGTGTGGTCTAACTTTACCCGCTTGGCTCACTTCATCTTTCTTCGTCGTGACAGGGGTTTTTGTGCGTTTTTCTGCCACGGAGGCACCGGGGGCAGGAAGCAACACGGCGGGGGTGTCGTCGAGGAGCGGGTCCAGAAAAGTGGTCCGTCTCTGCACGGTTCTGTTGTGGCAGGTTATGGCGAACTTTCCCTCGATGTCGTTCCAGGCCACGATGAAGACAAATTTATGCCTTTCTTTTTCGTCGAAGACTCGGGGTCGGACGGACACCCACCCGGACTCTAAGTTATCCTCCATCGTGAATGACATCTCATCCAGCCAGTGAAAAAAAACAAAAAAAGAGACAAGAAGATTAACGTTAGCCAGAGAAAACTAAATCCCCTCTGGTGTCGAGGCTAAAGAGGCTACTGCTAGCTAAGGATGGCTAACGCTAGACGTCAGCTAGAAAAGTGAGATTTGGCGAAGCTGAAGCGAACAAACCGACCAGCTAAATTACGAGGTGAAACAAAGGCTTCCCAACTTTGTTTACCCGCTGCCAGCTGTGGTGAAAACGCAGCTAACGTCGTTATCCCTCCTAACGGTCGGATTTGGGATTCAGACATGAAGAAGTTCAGCGGACACATCAGCCGTGTACACGAAGGGGGGAACTCGGCTTCATCTTGGGGCAGATAACGTCGGTTGTCATGGCACCTGCCCGCGTTACCTGGCTGATGCGCTCGCGCAGTAACCGTTGACTGTGTCGCTCTTTGTCCGCTCGCAGACAATGCGGTCGCGCGGTATCGGCTCTCGGTCGGTGTCACGTGTGCGCTTCTGTTTACAAGCAGTCAAGGTGCGTGCGTGTTGTTAAATCCGGGGAGGGATTTAACTGGTGAACCCCCCTTCCCCAACCACCACCACCATGTGGCGTTCACGTCCACAATGAGAGTAGTAAATACGAGGGGGGGATTGCTTACGGTATCTTTATAACCGTCCATAAAATAAATGTCATAATGTCCATGGGTAGAGTTAATAATGAAATCATTTTTGTTGTGTTATTACCAGAGGCGGGGCCAAGGGGGTTGCACAGACACCCCCCCTTCCTGGAATCCGATTATCCATCTGGTATCCCCCTACCACAGAGGGAGAGAAGGTGATAGATATAGTTGTTTTGTTAATATCAGAAGTTGCTGTTTACAACAAATGACAACTAAGAGACACAAAAAAAAGACGCAAACGTAACGCAAAGCAACCAGAAAGAGACGCAAAAGCACTCTAAATTAACTCAAAATGACCACAAAGTGACGCAGGAGTGTCCATGGGCACAAGAAGAGGACTTCGAAAGTGTATTTTTTTGTAATTTACCTTCTCTGAATCTGTGATTTAGTCTTTTATTTAAAGTAGACTTGTTTCAGGCGAGTAAGAAAACGATCACAACAACCACCATCGAAGCACGAAGCGTTTGCGCATTATTTTCCCATTTCACCTGAAGGCAGCATTATAGTCCCTTTAATAGAATAGTTTATGAAACCAAACGGCAAGCAGGGACAGAAATTAAATCAATTAGTAAAATAATTAGTTTTCTCATTCAATAATTTAACATTTTTATTCAAATTATTAGTTTATTTTCCTCCATTCTCCTTTTGCTTTCTGTAAATCTCGCTTTCCGTCCGTCACTCTGTCTCTGGCAGACGTGCACGAGGAGCATAAACATCTGCACGTGGGCAAATCCATGACGTAAGCCCGCAGAGAACGTAACGTGTCGGCAGCAGAATGCTGTACGGCAAGCCGACTGTGACAAAAGACATTTCTTTGTAAACAAATCGAGAGATGTTCGTCTCAAACGTTTCAACAAGATGATATCCACAGAAAATCATTTGCAAAACATAAATATATTTTTCTAAATAATTTTTTCGTCCTAGCAGAACTTCACGTCCCGAAAAATAAATTTTGTAACATTAAACCTTTATGTACAATTTCCATAAATAAAATCCAACAGTACATTTAAACCATTCAGCACTTTACCAACCCCAACATCTTTTTAATATATGTAATTTGTATAAAATAAGAGTCTGAGACGTTTAACCTTTTTATTTTCTTGCTTTATTTCTTTGACCTTTTCTACTGAAGCTATATATTCCCTTAAACCACTGAGATATTACCACTATTATTGCTGGTTATTGCACAGTTTTTCAATTTTAATAAAAGCACATTGAGACAAGGATGTTTTTAAATGACCAGTCACAGTTGTGCTGCCTGGCTCAACAGTGTTTAAGTACATTTATTAAAAAAGTGCACTTGAATTTGTTGAGGAGGCAAAAAGATTTGTGGTACTTTCATTATTGTATTCGCCCAACAGAAGACAACCATTAAATTAGTTTTGATATTTGTAATATGTAATATACACATTTCGGGCCTTTGTATTGGGACTTCTGGTGGTGAAAAAGCATGTTGAAAGATGACGTGGATAGATTTTGAATATGGTTCATTGGGTGAAGGTCATGCGTTTTATCTATTTAAAAAGTCTGCCAGTAAGGCAATACCACACCACGAAATGTCTTCGTCATTGTGTTGACACAGTATAAACACAGGAAGTCCCAATTCCCTTTGGATTTCCAATATAAAACACACACACACACAAAAGTTAATCATAGCTTTACAGTAATAATTACTCTCTGGTATAAATAATAGGAGCACTAACAATGACTGGATCCAATGATTGCTGATTGTAAACCAACATGATAAAAACCCACAGAACTATAAAGTTTTCCTGGTGTTTTTTTGGCCCCTAGGTGGCAGCAGCGCTCGTCAATTCTATCCAGAGCATCTGGAAGCATTAACTCCTGCATGAAGAGCCACTTTGTCTCCAGGGCCGACATGTTACAGTGCTTACTTGGATCTTTAAACCTAAACCCAGACATTACATTCAAACTATCAGATTCAGTTGAAACTTCATTAGGTTTCCCACTCTTTAAGCCACCCAGTTTATTTAAAGAAAGACAAAAGGTAGTCTGCTTCCATGTTAAAGTTTTCGTACAAATGATACATTCAACACTACGATGACTCCCCAGCCCCTCACACACAGACAGAAACCCTCACACATGCTGATTGTGTTCAGTTAGAAGTTTATTGCTACACATCATCCAACTCTTTTGTAAGACAACATTAGGCACTTTTGGAGTGTAAAGACATTACATGTGTGCATTCACAGCGTCTCTTTTCAGTTTTGTACTCAAGTCATCTCACAAGGCTCATGGTTGTGATAATACTCCTTAAAAACAAGAACTAATTGTTGGTTAAGACTAATTTGAAGTGTCAGCATATAATTCCACGCAGTAAAAATGGTCATAAAAAGACAGAAAGAGCTTCAGCATTTCAATCTGATTTTGGTACGTAACCTTAATGGTCTATGCGAATATGTCTCGGCTCCTTCCTCACAAACAAGATGCCTCGGGGGGGAGCTCAGTGGCCTTTGTTGGCCTTGTCAAAGAGAGTCTTCAGCTGTTCCTGGGAGGTGGCCTCCTTCTGCTGCATCAGGTCAGCGTGGCCTTTGGTGACCCCCCAGCCATCAGGTGTGGACATCGAGGGGCAGAAGGGACGGCCAGAGGCAGGCTTCAGCGTCTCCCAGTACTCACGGCGGGCCCTACAGAGAGAAACCGGTTCCTTTTTTACCCAAACTGGAGTCATGTTGAGAGAAAAGACGAGGAAAAAGAGAAATATCTACCTAGCTCTGACCCAAGGCTTTGTGTGCATCTCCAGGCCACTACCCCAGTTGCCGTGCTTCTCCGAGCCAGCAGGCAGGAAGCCCCTCTCAGGTGCCAGCTCTTCGGCCACGGCACGGATGTGATAGGGTTCAAACCCACAGCAGCCTCCGATGTAATGGATGCCAGCGCTGTACGCTTCCCGGGCGTATTTCTGCATGTCCCATCTGGTCAAGATCCTCGGCTCCAGGCCTGTCAGGCAACACACGGTTGTACGTGAGCGTATTGTCGTCTTCCACGTCAACATGTGGAGGGAGGAATTAAATGTTGATGTTTGGAGTGTGTGTATACGTACAGAAGGGGAACTCGGGCAGATCAATGAAGCCCTGGCAGTTGCAGTCAGGAGTGTGGTAAGCCAGCGGCTGGCTCATGTAGTGAGCCTTCAGCCCGGCTTTCTCCACGCCCTCCTTCATCAGCTTCACGGTCTTCACACACGTCTCCGGGTCAAAGTGGCAGTTAACGCCCACAATCTGAGCTCCTACGAAGAGGAAAAGAAAAATGACAAACCAGATCAAAACTGGTGCAGTTTGTCGGCCACAGACAGATGGACGTTCAGGAGGGAAGTAGTGCCTTCATTATTCCACTAGAGGGCGCCAAAGTCACATATTTTGGAACCCCAATTCTACCTTCTCTATCTCAGTTTGCCAGGAAGTAAAGATTTAATGAAAAGATGCTACTGAATTGCATTATGGGAAATGTAGGATCCAGCTTTATACACAGTAGGGAATAAAAGTCAGGATCATCTCAAAATCTTACTTTAAAATCTCTTTTTTGTGATTCCCACAACTCCCGGAGGTCCCCCTTTATGTGCAAACTATTCCTCCACATTGTAGGTGCATGAAAGTGTCTGGAAGTGATTTCAGTTTGCACAGAACACCCTCAGCTCGCAGTTTAGCTAAAACGAAAAGGCTAATACAACAATCCTCCCAATATGAAGGTGCTGGTTCAACTGTATGCAGGATGCAGTTTGTTACGCTGCCCTCACTGTTTTAAACAGGGTGGACAAAATAATAGAAACACCTGTCAGTATAGTACAGTTCAACATCAAAATGACCAGTTGAATCAACACCTCTAAAAACAACTTGAACCTTCATGGAAGTTGGATTCATTGCAGGATACTGCATTAGTTTGAGCTATGTGTACCTAATAAAGTGTAATTTCAGTCTGTGCATTCCTGTCACACGTCGGACATTTTTTTTAATTCTGCTCATAGTGGCTTTAATTTTACACACAGTCACACTTCTACCTCCTCGGGCTGAGAGGTCAGAACAATGTTTAACATTTTGGAGTCACAAGACCGCATGACTCCTGAGGAGCCTGTTTGACAGATTGGGATATTATGGTACCAGCTTTGACGAGTCGGGCAGCACAGTCTCCGGGGTTGATGCCGTTCAGATCTCCTTCAGGTCCGATACACAGAGTCGCAGCCACGGGTTTTCCGGTGGTCTTCAAAACCTGGACGGCCCATTCGGCCTCCTCCACATGCTCAAAGTACTGCAAGCACAAAAAAACATCAACAACAGTGAATTAGGAATCTTTCATGCTGCAATGGGTATCCCATACTAACAACGGTTTTGACCCGTTGATCTTGTGCCTAACTTGCCAACATCAGCTTTTAATACAGTGTTCACTACATACCTCTGCAATCAAGAAGTCCACATCTTTCTTGACAAAGACATCAATCTGTTTCTTAAAGATGGCCTTGACATCATCCTGGCTCTTGCAGCTGAGGTAAGAGGGGGTCTGAGAGACTCCTCCTGCCACCAGAGCATCCCCCTCGTTGGCCACCTCCCTGGCCAGGTCACATGCTGCTTCGTTTATTTGCTGCCCCTGAAGTTCACAGAGAAAACACACAAACAACACAGTCTCTCAATGCAAGTTCACGTCAAGAGAAGCTTTTATTGCTGAAAGCAGTTGTTTGGTTTCATGCCAGTTCTGCTGCCAAGCTGCCATCCCCGTCTTCATGACTGAAGATGAGGCTTCGGAGCAGCTGCAGTCACACTGATCAAAACACACACTCACAGTAAAGTGCTGAGTGTGGCCCCTGTTCTCCAGTTTATCATCGCTTGCGTAGAAAGTGAATGTCTGCATGACATTGGAGCCAGCTCTCAGGAACTCCCTGTGCAGCTGCCGCACTGAAACAAGAAGGTGGCTCGTTCAGTATTAGATCTGCTACAAAACAGGACTTACAGGCTGACTGTGACACCCCATTGAGTGCACATCAACGGTACCTTTCTGCAGAAAGCTTAATAAATACTCAAAAGACTTTGGTGATTCAGAGACTGTTAATTTCCAGATTGCCACCACACTTGTTTACATGTTGGGGAAACTTGATTTACAGGTGGGAAAAAGGAAAAGGAAAGAAAAGAGGAGTAACAGCCTACCTGCTTCAGGGTGCTCGGCTGCAGCCTCAGGTGTCCACGGTCCTGCTTTGACATACCCTCTCTTCTCAAGGGCGAAGACAAAGCCTCCGTCCCCGACAACAATCTCCCCTGCATCCAGACGCTCCAAAATGCCCTGAGTGAAATTAAGGGATTTAACTCTTTTTTTTTAAAGGTGCTATATAAATAAAAGTGTAATTATTATTATAACTATCTGTACAAACATCTTACTTTTGCACAAACAGGAACACACGCAACTGAAATGTCAACACTGTGGCTTCAAAACGTGAACCAGTGCAACTAAAAATATTCATTCCACGTGGTGCACAAACAGTTAAGACTTTTCTTATTTACTCGTCTCAGTGTGCGAATACTGACCTTCTTCTCTCCAGCTGGTGCCATGATGATCGTTGCAGCAGTGACCGGCCCACTTCTCTCAGCTACAGCGTCTCTCGGAGTTCGGAAAGGGCTTTGTGCAGGCATCCATGCTGCATTTATATTCCAGAAGGGGTGCGGTGCTCCTGATGTCACACTAAGAACCGCCTGCCTGCACACACACTTTCTTTTTGTGTGTGTGTGTGTGTGTGTGTGTGGAAAGTTTGCACAAGACAACCTATTGTCCAAGATACCGCAGAAATGCAAGTCTTTTACCGTATTGATATTTTGTGACGCTTGACATTTTGTTTATCTCTACTTCAGAGAATTTGAGCCCTGCAGACCAAAGTATGATCAGATTTAAGTGTTTTTTTTTGAGGGAGCCATAAATGCAAGGATGCCTTAGAAATATATGTATATAAATAAATACATATATACATATAAATGTAAATATGAATTCCCATATGAAGGTGAAGAGCAGCCATTATGCTGTAAGTGGTTGTAACACTTAGAAAATCTTTTCTGGAGAGTTTTACAAGCCCTAACAGGCAGCCACGTAATAACGTTAGATGTTTGGCATGATTTATATCAGTGTTAACTTCAGAGCTTCACAGAGCAGAATCATGTGTTTTCACATTCATGTGCTGAAACTGCTCATCATAAATCAGGATCTAAGACGTGTACGTACTCCGGGAGCAGGATTTTGGGACATTTCGACTAGTTCGGAGGCCAGTCCTGGTCCTGGTCCAGTGTGCGACTTACACAAGTGTGAAAGCTGCAGTGCAGAAACACTGAGAAAGGATTTTTCAGTGAAGGAGAAGGACGAGATGTTATTTTAAGAAATGTCAGGAGGGGGTCTCCAACCTTCTATTGTGCCACAGAAGAAAAGAGCCTACGGAAATGATCTAAAACTTTAAATTTGTTCACTAGCACCAGTTTAAAATCTCCTTCCTCTGTCTTTCTTTTCTGCCATTTGTCATTTCAAAAAAACACTTTTTACAATAGACAATATTGTATCCAAAATGTGTGTTTATAGGAGATACTAGAAGGACTTTGAATGAATTAAATTAATCCTTAGAGGTCAAGACTACAGAGAAAACGTATTGTTTTGGAAACAGCACCCTCTGCCAATCAGAGGTCCAAGGCAACCAGCAGTGTGTTAGTATGGTAGACTGAGGGAGGGCGTCCTTAATGAACCCAGGAGATACAAAAGATCCCTCTATAGTTCCTCTATACCTTAAAACAGAAAGCCATGTTTAGCATTATAACATGATATTTTGTGATAGAAATATTGTATACATTGCCACATTTGTTGTGGATATAATAGTTTATTTCTCCCAAGTCAAGGGGTCTGAAATGTGCCTTAACCTCAAAAAGCACCGCTGTGCCTCACGAGCTACTAACATGAGCTGTAGACTCTCAGTCTCGTTAATGTGGGGGTTTAAATATTAAGATTAATTTCTTATTATCAATTTTTAAATGTGTCCAATGATTTGGTTTATGACCAAAAACCTGCAAAACTAATGACATTTCTATCAGCCTTAGTTGTAGTCAGTACACCTCACATGGCCTCTTCTAGTTGGTCCAATTGTTTCATTTGCAAAACTAATGACATTCCTACTATACTTTGTTTAGTGCTAACTAGCAAATGTTAGCATGCTAACACACTACACAATGGCGGCATATGTGGTAAACATTATATGTAACAGAAATAAACATTATAAACATTACACCTGTTAACATTGTCATTGTGAGCATGTTAGCATTTAGCTGAAAGCACCATTGTGCCTCACAGAGCTGTTAGCATAGCTGTAGACTATCAGTCTTGTTAATGTGGGGTTTTAAATATTAACAAGATTATTAATTTCATATTATTACATTTTAAAGGTGTCCAATACTTTGGTTCATGACCAAAAACCTGCAAAGCTATAATGACATGCCCATCAGCCTCAGAGCTGTAGCTACTTTGTGTGTAGTGCTGGTTAGCAAATATTAGCATGCTAACACACTAAACTATGAACATTACACCTGTTAGCACTGTCATTGTGAGCGTATTAGCAGGCTAATGTTAGCATTTAGCTCAACCCTCCGCTGTGGCTAGCATGTAGACTCTTAATGTGTTTTTTTTAATCATCCTCATAATAGATAAACTATATATAACTACATATAATATATTGAAACCATTCACGTGTTTTTTTAGGGTCTGTGTGAACTACATGTGGCGCACAAAGCGTTAACTTTGTTGATGTGGGTGAAGTTTAGTCGCGACGTGATCCTCGACTTGGGGGCGTCGCCTCTGCGCGGGTGGGATGTTTGTAAGTCCACGCTGCAGTGTGGTCCGGTGACAGGGGGGCGGTTATGCTTTGAGCTGCATATATAGATAGTTTATAGGTTTGAAAATATAAATATTGCCTCAATAATGTCGCGGATATTAACGGTAATCAGCCTTCAATTGCGGAGAGATTCAGGAGGAATTGCTCGGCATCTTGTGAGGACCATCTGCTGCACCTCAAGAACACAAGCTGAACAGAGGTGAGGTAGTTCAATTTTCATATTAGCTGGACATGTCAATGCAATTTATTATAAATAAGCATATAAAATATATTTTTTAAGCTGCACAGCCGATTGATTCATGCAACAAGACTTGTATGTGCCCTGCAGGCTTGCATAAAAACACTGTGCAGAAGAAGTTAATGTAGTTATGGTGGTTCTGCATCATGGCACACATGGTCAACATGGTGACCTCAGTATGTCATCTCTGGTTGGAGCCATGACAACATTTTGAACAACTTCCAAGTGCATGGTGCATGTTGGAGCTGTAATTATTCACCTGTGATTCCTTCTCCTCCTTTCCTTGTGTCAGTGATGCATCCACAGTTTTGGGGAAGAGGTGGAAGGACACCGCAGACACCGTCATCATTGGTGGTGGATGCGTGGGGGTCAGCGTGGCCTATCACCTGGCCAAAGGTGGGATGAAGGATGTGGTGCTGCTGGAGAAGTCTGAGCTGACAGCCGGATCCACCTGGCACGCTGTAGGTCCACCAAAATCTACTTTCATTTCATTTTTTAATATCAGAGGGTCCCAACAAGCTTCATGAATACAGTGAATGTGTGTAAATTGCAAAGTAAGCTTTTCGTGAAAGACCCAGGTGGTCTGTGTCACATAGTAACAGTCTCCAATTAATGATTACCATCATGTTTGATTGATATGCTGTTTATCCACTCATAAAATGTATGTCATCAAATTGCTCGTTTTGTCTGAGCAACAATCCAAAACCCAAGATATTAAATTTACTGTCATTTATGACAAAGGAAAGGAATAATATGGGAATATTTGTTTGAAAAATGCCCCAAACAAAAATATATTTATTTACCAATTGTTCTTGTTTACTAATCTTTTAATAATGGGCCATTTTTTTGAGAAATTAAAAAACAAAATTAGACACTTCTTACTGTCTAAGAATATTGCAACTGACCACCAAGCGTCTGATGTTACTAGACAGCCTCGTTTGGTGACGGTGTTTGCAGCCGTTTCTGTTCGCACCGCAACAGAAGCATCGTATCCATCGAGGGCAGCTGTTATAAGTTTTCAAGGAATTTGAGTTCCTGACCCACTTACCCTTCACTCATTCACTCACAAGCACTTCACTGTAATGCTATTAATACACGTTTGGCATGTCAGTGCGGAGAGGGAAACTTACTCTTATTGAGTTACTCTCTGCATAGGGGGGGGGCGTTCACACCTATGGGAAATGTTAGATGTATGTTTTTTTGGCTGTGGGAGAAAACTGAAGCACCTGGAGGAAACCCACAGATAAGGGGAGAACATGCAAGCTCCACACAACATGCTAGAGATTTACTTTATGAGTTATCACCTGACTCTGCTGCTCTGCTGAGCATTTTAGCATCTTTCAGCTCATTGTTTTGGTTTTACAGCCCACAACTCTACTGTTTTGGTTCACTCTCACTGATCTCATAAGTGTTGTTTCCCCGACATTAAAGGCATCTTTTTAAAGCAATAAAGCTCTTAACTCTTACTTGCCGATCAATAAATGGCAGACAGACACAGTTAACAACTAGCTGGTGAAGCAATTAGCAGCTAAAGAGACAGATATTTGTCTGTGGAGTTGGTAGATACCAAAAACAGAGCTTCAAGAGAATCAATGTTGGACTTAGATTCATCAGGTAGACACAAACAAGACTGTTAATGTTGCTCTGTGTCTGCTGGACGTGTAAATAAGCAACTGTTTGCTATCAACTTAACAGGTGTAACATACCAGGGTTGTGTTCATTCATTCATTCATCAATTTTCTTTGTTTTTCAGGCTGGTTTGACGACGTATTACCATCCAGGCATCAACCTCAAGAAAGTTCACTACGACAGCATTAAACTATACGAGAGCCTGGAGGCTGAGACTGGACAGGTGAGGCGCCTCGCTCATTTCTCGCAGCTCTGACCTGTGCAGGTGTGTTGGTGTGGTTTTAATGTCGTCCATTTTGTTTTTCTTTCTCTGAAGGCAGTGGGCTTTCATCAGCCCGGCAGTGTTCGTATTGCTTCAACGCCGGCTCGTGTGGATGAGATGAAGTACCAGATGACCCGCACACACTGGCATGTGACACCACAGTACTTTATCGGACCGGAGAAAGTCCATGAACTTTTCCCTCTGCTCAGTATAGACAAGGTCTGTACGAACCAACAAGCAACAATACGCAAATCATGACAGAGTTTTTATTCTTATGGAGAATGTGTTTCTTCTTGATGAATGAATGATTAATGGGAATGTCTGTCAGTCTGTCAATTAGTGTGTTGGGCGATTGATTGGTCTGTTGATCAACCCTGTCCTTTTGTCAGACTAAAATCGCCCTTTGTGCACAAGAATTGTCCAAATCTAATGCAACAATTTCCATGAAATGTAATAGCACATTGTAAATCATTCATTCATTCTTTTCAGAGGAAGAGCCTTTTCTGTTTTGGACCTTCCAGTTTTTTTCTGGCATAACCTGCCCGCTGCAATGTCACATTTTCACACACAAAAACTTCTTAAAATCATAATATAATTGGCAGATTGTCATGAATTTTGCTATGAATATTCATGATCCCCAGAGGATTATTTCCTCCATTTTGCACTTTTTAGTTTTCCTCTTGCGTGTCACCTTTTCAAACACAAAAACCTCTTAAAATTATTAAATATTTGGCAGATTGCAATGAAATCTGCTGACAACATTAATGCTCACAAGTGGATGAACCCCTTTGGTTAAATGACCCCAAGAATACGTACCACCCACTAGTATTATGAGTATTATGTAGAGAGATGGACATTGTAGCCTTAAGAATTTAAGCAAATTTAAGCCACTGGGACTAGATTATAGTGATACATTGGCCAAGAAATATTAATAATGCGGTTACATGAAGGTTCCTCTATATTTTCAGGTGTTGGCAGGTCTGTACACCCCAGGAGACGGCCACATTGACCCTTACTCTCTGACCATGGCTCTGGCTGCCGGGGCTCGTATGTACGGCGCCCAAATCTACAACCTGGCCCCAGTCACCGCCCTCAACCCAACCGCTGATGGCAAGTGGGACGTCCAGACTCCTCATGGGACCATCCGCGCGAACCGCATCGTCAATGCAACAGGTTTCTACTTAGATAATGTGACGTGTCTCGTGTGTCTTTCAGAAACGTGGAAAATGTTGAGCTTCGGTGCAAGTTTCAGATGAGAACTGGGTTTGAAAGTTCAGTTTTTGCATCAAAGTCTGCTTTAGTTTACACTATGTTTTTCAGACATGCAACATCTAGAGAGTGTGTTAAAGAACCCAAACACACCTGGTGGTTTCTCAAGGCTTTTAAGATTTTGGAAACAGAAATAAGGCTTAGCTGAAAGTAGAATTTTACTTGGATGTCTTTTCAGGTGGTATTTGTAGTCATATGTCTTAATATTTGGTATTTATTTGTCATATTTCCTGCTAACATAGAAAAGTGTAAAAGTCCAATGGTGAAATGTAACTCAGGTGCAGCATTTCTCAGACATTTCTGCTGATTGAGACCCAACGCAGACGCTTCCCGTCGTCCTGGCCTACTCTGTAAATGTTATCTGTGGACTCTACAGCCGGAGACCTTTGCTCACAGAGACCGCTGCTTGCAGAGTTCAGCGGAGTTAGATTTTGGCTTGAACTGGGTCATACCAGTTCTGGGGGGATTTTCTTGGCAGAGACTCCTTTCATCCATGCTTTTGTTGCTTGTTTGTCTGGCTAGGTTTCAGGAATTTAGCTTCTTCTCCGTCTGTCTCTCTTCTCTTCTGATATTGTGTAACCTATAGCAGTGCAGATTCTTCCTTAGTCATGTTTTCTCTGCAGTAACATTCAGGTTGAAATAAACTAACAAACAAATGGCAAATGAAGTAGCAACTGCAGTTAAACTGTTAAAATACTTAAAATACTCCCTTAAAATGTTGTAATACACTCACAAGCATTGTGAATAGCATTGCAGAGACGTTGCAGAAGCATCTTCTTGCTCCATATTTTCTGCCTAAATGTGCACATTCTGTGCTCTGGTTGAAGCCAGTCATGGTTGTGGGCCCTGCTGGTCTTTTGCCGTTGCTGTGTCCGACAGCCAATCCAAACAGGCCAACAGTTCAGATTTCATCCAATCATCAAGCAGCAGCACATGCACACCTCCTTTTTTTTTTTTTTTTTTTTACATTTTGCTGCTTTTTGTATCCAGAGACTGAAATGTCAAACTGGATTTCTGTCCCACAGTAACCTAAGATAGTTTTTGTTTTGTCAAATATACCAATTTACATTATTGATATTGAATGTTTAAAGGTAGGCTTCTGTAGGTACAGCCACAAACCCGTACAGACTCATGGTCACTGCCCTATTGCATGTGGAGTTTATGTGATTCTTATATAACCTCTCTTTGGAAATCCCACATTGCAAGAAAAAACCAACAGCAGCCTCAGTCTTTTTTTGAACGCATTGTGCACACGTTATTGTTTAGCGGCTGTTTTCTTGAGCACCAACCATCTTTAGTTAAACTCTCTTCACTTTCTACGCCTTTTCTTTTTCTTCTGCTAACATATTTGATCTCTCCCATTCTCTACGACCGCCGCCACAGAGCCTCGTCCTCGTCCAAAACCCTAACCACGTATTTTGTCCAGCCAACATCTCCCTCCCCAACATCTCATTATTTTAACGTATTCTGTTCACTGTTAAACTCAATCTATGGCTGCGCACCGCTCTTCCCAATAAAGTTAACTAAGTGAAGGTCAAAGGTCATGTTCCCTGGAACGTAACCCCATGGGATCAGTTTCAACACATCAGCATTGTGACCTGAAGGAAAGCAATGTTTTAACCTTTGAGTGAACAGTAAACAACACTTCATGAATAGAGAAACAAACAGAGTTTGGACGGCTGATGTGGACACACAAGAACTTGTTTCAAAGCTTCTGCGAGCTCGTTGACTCCCTTCACCACTCGCCTGGGTGACCCAGTGAACCTGGTCAACCCGCTCCTCTGCAGCCCAGCTCCTGCCTAAACTGCCTTATCTAGATGTGTGTGTGTGTGTGTGTATGTGTGTGTGCACCCCACCTCACCATGGCATAAAGTTCACATATGGTGCACATGCAGAACATAAATACACTCTGCAATGTTAAAAGGCTGAAGACTTTGCATGCACATTTACATAATTTGAAACACAAGGGGTTTTAAGTGGGGATTTATTGGAAGTGCTCCTGCAGGCTCTGGCCGAACCATATCCCATGACTCTAAATTTCTCTAAAATCTGTCTCTGGGTGCTGGGTGTCTGTTCTTGTTGCTGGTTGTGTTTGTGCTTATTTTGAATGTTTGCATGGGTTTAATCTGGGAGATTACATTTTTAAAGTTCAACCTTGCACCCCGTCCTGTATCATTTTATAATCTACTGCTAAAACGTTACCATCAAAGGGTCATTTCACCCAAATGACAAGAGATCAAACACATTTCCTTGTTTACCCCTGGTGGTATCTAAACCTGCATAAAACTTAAATCACCAGATAAATAATTACATGCTATTCTTGGATAGTAAACTCTTGGTGAATAGGAACTGATAAAAAATCTGTTATAATTACTACAAAGTACGTGGACACTTGCAAGTCTTCAAAAACTCAAAAAACCTTATAATAAACTTCATAAAGTGAGTACAGGAGATCAACAGTGTGCAGGAGTTTTCTCTTTCCACGTGGATCACAAATTAAATTAATTAATCAATTCATTCATTAAAAATCTGTTGGAAAGTTTGATGGTGGTTTGATGGGTAGCGGCTGTGGCTCTGGAGGTACTGTGGGTCCCCCAATAATTCAGTTTACAAGGAAAACATGATTCACTTTACCCACCATCCAAAGAGAAAGAGGGGCGTCTCGGGGGGGCGTAACTTCTTACTTACAAACATATTCATTCATCAAACTTTGTGTGTCCACCAGGAGACATAAACTCTGTTATGGGTCCAATAAAACATGGAGACATTGGAGAACATACTGTAACAGTCCTGACAGTTTTTCCAAACGACTGGTACAGTAGAAGCGGGACAGTCTTGAGGAATGGGTTCGATCGACACCACCCTTATATCAGTCTGTTTATTATGAAGATAAAGCTAGCAACCGGTTAGCTTAGCCTGGAAGTAGGAGGAAACAGCTAGCATGACTCTGTCCAAAAAGTGTCTATCTTGTTTTTTAAATCTGTACATTTCTAGGGAAGTGCAGTGACTTGTCGGCACTGTGAGTTTGTCCATCAGTGGTGTTTGCACGCTGCTGAGAGTGCAGACTTTATTTTATAAGTTGGTTTAATACCAAAACCTCTGCTGGTCTTCAGGTTTCTGGGCCCGCGAGGTGGGCAAGATGGTTGGGTTCGAACACCCCACCATCCCAGTGCATCACCAGTACGTAGTGACGGCAACCGTACCAGAGGTGAAGGCTCTGAAGAAGGAGCTGGCGGTCATCAGGGACCTGGAGGGCTCTTACTACCTGCGTCAGGAAAGAGATGGCCTGCTGTTTGGCCCGTATGAAAAGATGGAGAAGATGGTGCTGCAGGACTCCTGGGTCAGAGATGGAGTGCCTCCAGGTCTGTTCTGCCATCAATATCCACTGGAAACTTGAATCTTTTGTCTCTTTTAACGAATGTATCCGTGGCAGGTTTCTGCATTTCTAAGTTTCTCAGCATGTTTTCATTTTCTTGCCGTCTGTCTGGCTGCTGCAGGTTTTGGAAAGGAGCTATTTGAGTCCGACCTTGACAGGATAATGGAGCACATTGAGATGGCCATGGAGATGATACCTGTGCTAAAGAAAGCTGACATCATCAACGTCGTGTCTGGACCAATCACATACACCCCTGACCTGCTTCCCATGGTGGGACCACACCAGGGAGTTCGCAACTACTGGACTGCCATTGGCTTTGGGTATGAGATTGGTTAGCACCTTAATAGATAGTTTGATCAGAGGCAAGAGGGCTGATTCGTTATGTTTTCAGGTATGGAGTCATCCATGCTGGCGGTATCGGTAAGTTCCTGAGCGACTGGATCAGGAATGGAGAACCTCCTTACGACCTGATCGAATGCGACCCCAACCGCTACCGCAAATGGACAGATGTGCCTTTCATGTGTGCCAAAGCTCGGGAATCTTACGGCTTCAACAATGTGGGTAAGGAGAATACAAGACAGTCGCACATTCACTGGACACGGCCTTCTGTTTTGTGCCGTCACTTCACTCTTTGCTGCCGGTTTCTCCAGTTGGTTACCCCAAGGAGGAGCGTTTCGCTGGTCGGCCGACCTGCCGGACTAGCGGCGTTTACGAGCTGCTGAAGGACAAAGCATCGATGGGCTTTCACGCTGGCTGGGAACAACCTCACTGGTTCTACAAACCTGGAGATGACGTTGGATACAAGTAAGGCCTCCAGTTAGCAGCGCTGGGTGTACATTCTTTATAAATCTTTGTTTGATTGGCAAGATGTCTACAAAAACTATCATTAACATTTAAACAAAATGTTCCCTAACTGTTGTTTTAGCTTGTGTTTGGTAACTGCTTGTAATGTAATTGCTAACTGCTGTTGCAGTCCTCTAATTAGCCTTTCCACGTCCACTTTCCTATTTTACAACACCCTCTCGTCACTGTGGAGAAACAGGAGAATTCAGCCAGTACACATACCACTGCATAAAGACAGAAGCTATGATGGTTTCTGACGGAGATGCATGCCTGTCAGAATAGATGTTTGAGGACGCAGTGGAGCCAAACCATTCAGTGAGTGCAGAGACGAGCTCTCGCCCCACATTCAACAGCTCCTGTAACTCTAAGCAGCAGCACAAGATATTAGATATTTAGATACCACACTGATGAAACAGGACAGCTGCTAAGCTTCAACAACACATGCAGATGCCTCTCGGTCTCTAAATATCTACCATGACATTACTTAAAAACCCCACAGAGTCACATATTTCCCTGCGATGATCTGGCGAGTGTTTGGGGTCTTGCCAAAACTGCAAGTGTTGGATCCAGTTGGCCCTCTCAGTGTCTGCACACGTGGCTCATATCTGTGACATGGAGGCTTCTCTTTGAACAAATATAAAAGCAACATTTGGCTATATTGCATTTTTAGGCTGTTTGATGCGTTGGCATTACATTTTGAATCAGCCTCAACTGTATTTTGTGTTTAGTGCTAATTATCAAATGTTAGCATGCTAACATGCTAAACTAAGATGGCAAGGTAAACATTATACATGCTAACATCGGATTGTTAGCATTGTCATTTTGATCATGTTAGCATGCTGACATTAGCATTTAGCTCATAGCTAAATGCAGCCATACAGAGCTGCTAGCATGCTATAATAGTCTTTTGAGTTGAAGAATTAGCTTATTATTCTGCCCTTCTGTTGGAACAATGTTCAGTCATTATACTTTCACACCAGTTGTGCATTATGCAATTAAGCCAATGGAAAAAGGGAGCCAGAACAAATAAACAACAGGCCGATCATTGATTCTTCGTGCTGTGCTCAGGCCCAGTTTCCAACGCACCAACTGGTTCGGACCAGTCGGCAGAGAATGCAAGCTGGTGATGGAGAAGGTGGGAGTGATCGACCTGACGCCTTTTGGCAAGTTCATAGTGACGGGGAAGGACTCGCACAAGCTGCTGGACCGCCTGTTTGCCAACACCATGCCCAAGGTAGAGAGCACCTGTACACATCGTTAACACCAGTGTGGTGTTCAAACCAGATCCTCTTCCATCTCAGTGTCCTTTGACTTGTGTGTTGTCAGGTGGGTCTAACCAATATCAGCCACATGTTGACGCCCACTGGGAGAGTCTTTGCCGAGGTCACCATCACCCAGCTGACACCGGGAGAGTTCTTGCTCATCACAGGCTCGGGGTCAGAGGGACATGACCTCAGGTGAAACTGCTGACACAAGATCTCACTCAGGTTAATCAGGCTAGCAGTAGCTAACTCAGTTAGCAGAGGAAGATGTTTCACATGATACCAAAGGTAATGATAATAATGGTAGTAATATTTCTATGAAAACATTGTACCAAATGACAATGTGACTGTGAAATGGTTGTACTGATGAATCTACACAGAATGATCACCTGAATCTTCAGCTCATCTCTGCTTTATAGACCTTTACAGTGAGTTTCAGCTCGTCATTTTGGTGTGGCGGATGGCTAAACACTACAATACCCATGAGCCTCGGCCACTTTGGGAATATATTTATGCAGCAGATTGTGTTTTCAATTTTCTTAATGGCATAATGTTTCATTTTTTCCTGCTGTTACTGATTTTAAATTCTGTGACTGGATGTTTTTTTTGCCGAAATGCACTGTGGGAGTTGTAGTTATCGACTTGATTGATCGACTTCTACTTTTTGGACTTTTTTTAATCAAGGAACCAGATATCTTCTAATAGTTTTTTTTCTTTTGTACCGATGATACAACTGTATCTAGACTGTACCTACGACTGACAAACACACACACACACACACACACAAGTGGACAAACATTTTGCAGAGAACACAGAGAGCATGACGTTAACAGAGAAAACACTCCTCAGGTCTCGGTCGCACACACCAAGGCTGAAGTAAACTCTCACACAGTCTCTTTTATATGACGGAAACCTAAAACCTTTCAGCAGCTGTTGACACAACACCCCTCCATGTGCTCCAATCGGGACGCAGCACATTACATCCCCTCACTGTAACCAGCTCTCTGCCACAGCCTGAGGGGAGGGGGGTATGGGAAATGTCATGCTATGCAGCGCCGTCTAGTGGTGATGGGTCCAGACTACAGATGTTCAAGGAGGTGAAATATTTAGTGTGATAAAGAGATTAAAGTTATGTTTACATTCAGTGTTACTTACATTGTGTGCATCCTTGAGCTCTGCAGAATGTTTTATGATATGCAGAGATGATCTTCTTTTTCGCCTGCTGAAAGTTTGTCTCTGTGGATTTGAACTCAGGTGGATCGAAGCCGAAGCTGCAGACGGTGGATACGACGTGGACATCAGCAACGTAACAGAAGACATGGGTGTGCTGGGCGTCGCAGGACCAAACTCCCGCAAAGTCCTTCAGAAACTGACAGACGAGGATTTGAGTGATGCCGGATTCAAATTTCTCCACTGCAAGTCCATCCAGCTGGCCGGCATTCCTGTCCGGGCCATCAGGATCTCCTACACAGGTGCTGCACACTTGAACACTGTGAAGTTAACAGAGTCTCACTACAACAAATGAAAACATAAAAGATGTTACAATGATGTGTGGTGACACTATTTGTGCACGTGTGTTTAGGCGAGCTCGGTTGGGAGCTGTACATCGACCAGAAGAACATGGCCGCTGTGTACGAGGCCACGATGGAAGCAGGAAAAGACGAGGGCATCGACAATTTCGGCACTTACGCCATGTCCTCCCTCAGACTGGAGAAGGGCTTTAGAGGCTGGGGAGCTGAGGTACACACACACACACACACACACACAGGATTTATAGGAATTGTTTTTCGATTTTTAGAAATATCCTTATTTACTTTATTGCTGAGAGTCAGACGAGAATATTGATACCACTCTCATTTCTCTCCCTTAAATATAAGGCTACAGCCAGCAACTGGTTAGCTTAGCTTAGCATAAAGACTGGAAGCGGAGGGAAACAGTTAGCCTGTCTGTCTAAAGAGGAAAAGAAATGCAGTTAACTTGTCAATCTTTCCAGATGAACTGTGACACAAACCCTCTGGAGGCTGGATTGGATTATTTCATCAAACTGAACAAGGTAACCATCTGGTTTTTAACATACACGAACTGTTTACGTCCAAGTTTCCAGTTTTTATTTCCTCTGTAAGTTCAAAATAAACACGGTTTGTTTCAGCCTGCTGACTTTATTGGCAAAGCAGCCCTCCAGGAGCTCAAAGCCAAGGGCCTGAAGAGGAAGCTCTCCTACGTCACCCTCGATACGGACGATATCGACCCCGAAGGCAACGAGACCATCTGGCACAACGGGAAGGTTAGCAACAGCAATAGGCCTTACTGACCAGTGAGTCACATCAAGTTTGATCTGGTTCCTTTGTGGTTATTCTCACTCCCTCGTGTTTCTCGACAGGTGGTCGGCAACACGACATTCGGAGCCTACAGCTACACCACCAAGCAGAGCCTGGCGTTCGCCTACCTGCCTCTGGAGCTGTGCTCTGTGGGCCAGCAGGTGGAGGTAGAGCTGCTGGGGAGGAAATACCCCGCCGTGGTCATCCAGGAGCCGTTAGTCCTCACCGAGCCCACGCGGACTCGGCTGCAGAAGAAAACTAGTGGCAAAGCATGAGCACAGACTGTCCTCGGATCAGTTTCTTAACCAGCTGAAGAAGAACGATTTTACTGTGATGTATGAATGAAGGGGATAAAGAGCCATGTTCACTTCACAACCTCCTCTTCCTGTCGTCTTCTTGAGGAGGAGGAAGTGGAAACAGATTCGTCGCGTGAGAGTTGTTAGTGCATCGTATGAATTCGGTTTTAAGCAACGGCTGAAATAATAATAAATAACTTGATGTTTTTGCACCACAATGTCTTAAAGTACCAGAGGAGTGATAGAGTTTTTGTAATTCAGTGAATGGATTTTACGGTTCAACAGATGAACTTTAAGTTAAGAAAGCTTTGATTCTTGAAGTTTCAACAGAAAGGGTGTATTTGAATCATAAAATGATGTTGCATTTTGGGACATAAACCACTATTATATACAATATACAATACCATTATTGTATAAAATAAAATTGTATAAATAAATAAAATAAAATTGTATTTTGTATAAAATTGTTTTACAAATCTTTTTTTTAATTTTTTTTTACTAATATGTAATTAAATTGGTGCACATTAATACTCTGTATCAGGTGTTGGTGTCTCTCTACCTCCGGACTCCTCTTTCACTCTTCCTCACAGTCTTTATCATTTTTTTCTTTTAACTGACTCGTTTAAGCCTCAAGGACCAAAAATGACGTGGCTGTTTGATGGAGCCCCGATGTGTTCAATACATAATTATGAATAAATAATGTAAGATCTCTAACAATCAACAATCATTTGTGAAATTAAGAAATAACTTATTAGTAAAAAATGTTACTTAACTATTATTATTTCCATAGTAAGACTTTTTTGGTGAAATTCATTCTAATCTGTTGATCCCTGATGGAGTTATTTTGTTATTAAGTAGGTGAGAGAAATGCCAAGTGGCTGATAATTACTGGATATTATTATTCTCTTTTTATTTTATTTCCAGGTACAGGTGAGGTCAACAGAATTTAGGAGAATTGTGACCCTACTGCATCTGGAAATAGAACATGAATATGTACACTACCGTTCAAAAGTTTGGGGTCACATTGAAATGTCCTTATTTTTGAAGGAAAAGCACTGTACTTTTCAATGAAGATGACTTTAAACTAGTCTTAACTTTAAAGAA
>JAVQJD010087558.1:0-17170 GCA_036023655.1 Nannoperca australis
TGTATTTCTTTAAAGTTAAGACTAGTTTAAAGTCATCTTCATTAAAAAGTACAGTGCTTTTCCTTCAAAAATAAGGACATTTCAATGTGACCCCAAACTTTTGAACGGTAGTGTATATATATATAATATAATGCTGCCCTCTAGTTATTAATAATCATGTGCCTGTTATTTGTTTGACTTGCGTCCATCTGAGCCCTCTAAGTTAATTAATCATTTTAACATCATCAAATAAACAATGTGCAATTTTGAGTCCACAAGGGTTTGCACAATATGCCATTTATATATATGAATATGAAACACAAACATATACACAATGAAACTTACAATAACAATACCTTACTCATACAATAATAAGTAAGGTAACATGTAACATTATGTAATATTTTTTATATATACCCTTGTACTTTACAAGCAAAAGAAAGACACACACTCACAGTGAGTCTATGTCCAAGAAGTTTCCGTCAAAAACGCTCTGGAAATAAAAGTTAGTAAATGGACCTTGAGTTAATATAATACGTCTTGTACTTTTTGAGAAAAGACAGCATTTTATAATTCACTGGTTCTGTGTTCTTGATAAAGTTTTAGGAGCTGGAGCAGGTACTGCTACGGCCATTTCGATTCAAATTGGTGTCTAAATATTACTGAATAAAAAGAACAGTATTGACAGCATAACCTCTTAGACTCTCTGTTTTATACAATTCATTACAGACCACCATGCCAGGTCAAACTGCCCTTCAGTAAAAAAAAAAAACATTTTAATTGTTGTACATATCAGACATAAGACTATTTATTCTGTGTTTTATATTTGTTTCTCTGAGCTTGACACAGAAAAAACAAACACTAGGAGGTGCCAGAACAGCACAATGTCCTACATGGCTGTTTTACTGGGGTTGTCCGGGTCGAAGGTCATGATCTCCATGTGGATAAGACCTTATTTGGGGAAAAAAGACAAGCAGTATTAAAAATGTACAGTGTCATTCACAGTCAAGTATTGATCATTTTTAATATACTGGAATACATAGATAACTTTTTAATAATTAAAATAACTCTAGGCTTTATACATGCACTGTAAACCCTCCAGGCTCTTCTGCACAGACACACTTACTCTTCCACTCCCCAACGGCGAGCTCCATGTTCTCGAAGGAGTCGTCATAAAGCTCAGAGTCTGGCTCGCTCTCTGGGTCATGATATTCAGCTAGGAAAGGATGCCGCAGTCCCTGCTTAGCTGTCAGCCTTGTCTCTGGGTCCAGCAGTAACATCTTCTCCAGCAGGTCTACAGCTGGACGCATCAAGACAGACAACACATTTTCACTATAGTTTTCTCAGCCGTTTCTTGGTCATGAACATGAGGCTTCTGGCTTTTTGACTCAAAACATATTTTCCAGTGAAATCTCGCCACTCACTGGAGTTTCACGATATGTATAGCAGTGAAAAGGGATGAGGTGGGTACACCTTTTTGGGGCAGTTTTTCTTTGGTAGATAAAATGTGTCAATGACATGCAAAAAGATTAGGTTTAGGTTTCTATAAAACATTTACAATTAATTTCAGTTCACCATTTTTTTCGATGGACGGAAACACTTCTTTGAAGTTTTTCTTCCTTTGTGGGGGAAGACCTTGCACGAATGATTGAGCCTGCAAAACAGTTGAGGGTGGTTACATTTCATTCCAAAGCATGAGTTTACAATACAGAAAATAACATGACACAAACAGGCAAAATAAAACGTGTAATTTTCCACTGATATTTAGTAATGCACTGTTTATGAGGTGTCTTAAAACAATAATAATACTAAGTACACGCAGACAGGGCAACACTTACATCTTTACTCTGCATCTTCTGAACCAGGGAGGAGTCTGGTGTTCCTGTCAAACGGAGGATCTTCTTCAGCTGATCAATACCTCAGCAGGCGGGTTAAGGAAGCCTCATAATGCACAGCACACACCATACACATCTGCTGTCAGAGCAGTCATGGGTGGAGTTTCTACAAGTCTAATATTAACATAACATGACATGTTAATTACAAAACATAGCAACTGCTTCTGATACTGGCTACGGGTTTCTCCTATATTTTTTCATAATTGATAAGAAATCGATTTAAAGGGGCACTCCAGTAATTTAGTACTGTACTTCCACAAAGTCACAAGACATTTTAAAAAACATTAAAAACACTGGATCCTTCATTTCGCATAAAGCACTCAATAGTATCATTTTGTTTTTTAAACTTCTCACCTCCAGTTTGTAATGCAGGCCAGTTATGCAGCCTGAGTTGAGATAATCCTGATGATAAAAACTGTAATTTTCCTAAATTTAAAAAAACTGCCCAGAGCCACAGATGACATTATAAAACAGCAGTGCTTCGCATGTAGATTAAACAGACCCTGATTTATAAAGTGCTACTTTACAATGCTACACCAAAGTGGTTTACTTTTAAACATATTAAACTTAAACATAATTATTTCACAATGGACAGTACGACTTTGAGGCTACTGTAACAGAGCACGACGATTTATTACAAGGCAGTGAGCAGCATGTGTTAGGATACTGTCATGTCCTGGGAAAAGCACCTGGCCAGTAATCATCTCAGCCAGGATACAGGCGGCTGACCAGACATCCACTGTGGGGGTGGAGGGGGTCGGGGAGTGGAGTGGGAGCAGTGCGAGAATTTTAATAATAGAAATGTAATACTTTGCCGTAGCATTCTGCAATATTATCAACACAGTGAAAATGAGTGTTTGTGTTAAAGGAAGGTTATTACCTGTCTGACTGTAGTGCATCCAGTTGAAGATGATCTCTGGTGCTCTGTACCAGCGCGTCACAACATAACCTGTCATTTCACTCTCGGTCTGTCTTGCCAGGCCGAAATCCAGGATCTGAGAATAATTACAGTTATACAGTCATGTCCATTTTGGCCTTTATTGATTTTTCAGCTCTGGTTGCATTTGCTGAGTTTCAGTTCACATGTGGATTGTTTTGCACACAAAGTTGTGGATGAAAGGGTTAGTTAAATGTCTACAATGTAGAATGGAAATTACAGTCTGTTTTGATCTTTACCTGAACAATCTGGTATGCAACCGTTTTGATTCTTTTTTTAAAAACTTACCTTTAATTCACAGTTCTCATTCACAGCAAGGTTCCCGGGCTTCAGGTCCTAAAATCAAACCACATGAGGTTTCTTAATGGCAGCCTATTATGACTTATTAAAGACGTATTAATACATAAAATAGTCCAAGCAATAGTTCCACATTTTGGGAGATACACTCAGCAAATGAACGCATTCGTGCTGAGATTTAAATGGAAAGATTGATACCACTCTTGTGTCCGTACGGTAAATACAAAGGCACAATCAGCAGCTGGGTAGCTCAGCTTAGCATAAAGAGTGAAATAAAGGGGAAGCAGGTGAAACAACAGTGTTGAAACAAACACTGAAGCAAACAAGATTACAGGGACTGTGCTGGTTTGGTGTGTGCGTGGGTCAGCAGAGGATGTGTTTGTGTTGTGAGTGTGTATGAGGCAGGTGAAAACAAGCAGGCAAAATCCAGCCTCATGTTTAAGTGGTGGTATCAGTCTCCTGATCGAAGCTGTGTGGACCTGCGCGTGAAAGGGAACAAGTGTATTTCCCAAAATTTGGGAACTTTTTCTTTAAAAAGTACACCTCAAGCACTGATAATGAGTTCCACACATGCAGCAAGTGGTGGATTAAAACAGGTTCAAATACCAACCCGATGAATGATCCCAGCAGAATGAATATACTGTAGAGAAAGAGAACATGTATTTAGGCACTCTGTAAAACACAGCACACAGAGAAATACTGCACACAAAGAATTTAGCAGAGCACACACACCCTCATGCTTCACAAAATCTGCCATTTATAGTCCCTAAACTGAAAACTTTTTACCTAATTATTAGTTCTTTTTTTTACCTTTTTGCCTTTTATGCTAGCTTGTTATGTACTTAGGCCCCCAAAAGGACTTAGGCGAGCCCTTGGCCCGAACAATATTTATTGTATCAGGCGTCAAATTAATTGTTGAATGATTGATACAGAAAATGATAAGCAAATGCATTAGTAAATAGAAAAAGCCTATATTCAAGGGAAAATGCAGCCTTGAATAAATTGTCCTGGTAACAACACCCCAATTCTGCAGAGAAAGAGTTTTACAGATTTCTGTTTCTGATTTTCAGGGAAAGAAACTCAATGTGCAGGGCAAAGTGTAAGATTTGGATCTTTGCCTTCTGGTGTTGACAGACTGTGACCTCCAGTGCACGCTGCAGTAATATGTGAAGTCTGAGACCCTGGACCTGCCTGAAAATGGTGATTTGAGTCTTCCTGGTTAAGAGGGATCTTTCTGCCTTAACTAAAGGCTTTGATAATTTAGTTTCTTGGTTCTTGGTGTGGTGTTCACTGCTATGTGCATGTTGTCCAGGTGAAGCGGGAGCTGATCTTGAAGGCTAGACTTCAGGTCCTGGGATTATACTTTAGACGAGAGATCCCACGCCCACTTTATGGGACATCATGGACTTTGGACTGCTACTGAAATTATTTAGGATTGCATACATGGGAAGTGAGTTTTGTATGCATCTTGTGGAACCAGATAGGCAGCACACAATGGATGGGTGACTTAATGAAGATATATCCATTAAAAACCTTTATTGCTCATGCAACTGACATTTTCACTGCTGTCACTGCTGACATGTCACCTGACTCTTCAACTATTTACAGTACACACACTTCGCCTGCCCCTGGTGCTTTGCCCTCTAATGACAGTTCAACTGCTTTCATCTCTCATTCTTCAACGGACACTTTCAGCTCAATGGCTCACACTTTGATGATTTCAGTTCCCCTCAGTGCTTCAACTTGAACTCATCTTAATTTTTCAACAGAAAATATAGCTTTTTCTAGTTATAGTGTCTATATTACACATGAGCTTTATAATGTAATGTATCTTAGTATTTACAGTAGGTGTATGCATAACAGTCAAATAAATAAATAAAGACAAACTAACCTTGAGTCCTCTGAGGAGCTGGTAGAACAGGTATGTGATGATGCGTACAGTTAATCTCCGCTTCTTCATAATGTTGCCCAGATCCTGGGCTACCAATGGCATTACCAAATAACTAGAGAGAAGGAGAAGAAGAGAAAGGAGACCAACAGCGAAAGAGAAAGACATTATAGATGAACATAAAGTGAGCCTAAATATTGCAGCTACCAGGGGCTCATTGCTGTGGTAAAGAAATACAACAAAGCAGCCAAAACTACCATGAAAGAAGTCACTCTCACACATCCTTCCTCGAAGTCTTTCCTACATGCACACACACGCACACAGGGTCTCAACAAGCTGCGACAACTAGCAGAAGAATGTGGTTTCTGAATCCCAACTCACAAGGTTTGGAATTTTTCCAGTGTGGCGTCAGGTGTGAACACATCGAGCAGGGAGATCACCTTTCAGTAAAAACATGTTGAAGACATTAACATACAATATATCTAATCTCACACATGAAACACCTGCACACGTGTCAGATTCACTACGGACATCATTGTTCATCGGATTAAAAAGTTATTTATTTATTTATTCTAAATAGAATAACGGAACCTGACAAAAAAACTAAATGCAAAATGGATCTCAAGTCTTCTGTTGACATGTCATGATCATGATCATGACAGCATTATACACATACAACACAATATTAATGAAGCTAAACTGATTTTGAACTCAAGTGATTTTGGTGCCATCCAAAGATCGGTAAAGTAATAGGCAGGATTGGTGAGGGTCAGTTATGGACTCTTGTTGATTGGTCAACTAAATTTGCTTCACCTCAAAATCTCTTTCTTGAGATTGACCTGCCTGGATGAACACTGATATGACTTCAACTTGTTGTGTAACAGGGACAATGAACACAGATGTTGGCAGGCGGTTTGTACTGGATGGTTTTATATTGATAAAGTCACTAAAAAGAAACTGCTCACTCCATGGCCACTTTTTGATAGTCCTTACATTTTCATGCTGTATGTGACGGAGCAGCCTGAGCTCCCTGTAGGCCCGTTTGGCGTGGATGAGGGACTGGAAAGGACGATGCAGCTTCTTGATGGCCACCTTCTCCTTGGTCTTCTGGTCAATGGCAGAACTAAGTCAGAATAAAACACCGTAAAAAAGGGCCTCTCATCTATAAAATGTTCAGAAATTCTCATGTGCTCAGATTGTTTTGTTTTTTGTCTGAACAACAGTCCAAAACATTTTTTTTGATGAATGACATATATGACTTATTACCAAATGTGAACATCCTTCTATTTTAATGCAACTACACGATTGGCTTGTAACAGACAGAAATGAATTAGAATGCGTTTCTTAACGTTTACTGGAAAATCTTCAGGGTATTTATGTAACAAACATGTTTGACTTCAATAGGACAGATATTGATGAAGCAGGTGAGGAAACAGGCTGGTTTTGGGAGTGAAACTGACTAAAAATGATTTTGACATCTTAATAATATTGATGATGCATCCTTAAATCCATAAAACAACCTTGCAGGAACCTATTCATGAGTAAGATCTGAAATAAAACGTTCAGGTGAGTATTCAGGGCTACTCCCCTTTGTCTGCACTGACCAAATATATTCACATCAGTATGGGGATCTTGTCTGTCAATGGCTTATCATTAACCAGAACTGTGTCTGTGATATCTTGGATTCCTGTAGGCTGAGTTACTCTTTTTGGTGGAGGAGATTCTTGTCTCATCTGAGGACCTGCATTGACTTGCCGACTTGCCTCAGGCAGACAATAGTGCTTCTGTTAGCAGATGTCAGAGTAATCTAGACCTCTTGGACTGCAGGCAGCACTGTGGAATGCAGACTTGAGGCCTAGAGAAATGTAGACACCCTAAAAAACCACTTGTGATGCCAAACCCTTAAATATTGATAGTGAACAACAAAGGCAAACCAGCATCACTGTCACACACTGGATCATGCTGACCAGCTGTTCCTGCTGCTGTAATAAGCATGTGTGTGTGTTGGAGGGGTGTAATTGAAATAGGTTTAACTTTGCTAGAAGTGATAAGTAATTGCCAGTAAGGTAGAACAAAAATGTGTTTATGTCCAGTATTTTGTGACTAATTACAGACCTCATACCACAAAGCATAGTTACAATGGATTATTAGGATTATTTGATTTAAAAGGACCAAATACCACTTTGCTGTACAAAATACAGAAAGACTGACCCAGCCTCTGCAGCACTTTCCTCGTACGTGTACCTGAGGTCGTGTGCCCCCTCCCCGGGTAAACTTACCAAACTGTCCCGTAGGCTCCGGAACCGACCTGCCGCAGCGACGTGTATCTCTCCGGGGTGTCCCACGTCGTTTTCTGGACCTCCTGTCTGTGAAAACCCGGTCTCACGGGGGAATCCTTTACTGGAGACTCCATGCTGCTGGTTTCTTTCAATTTCCAATCGCGTTTTCGGTCGCGGATCGTTTGTACAACCTTAAGAGTTTAAACCTGATAGGTGAGATCTAGCGGCAAAGGTGAGCGCCGCACAAGGACACGCCCCCGTTATCTCCACAGCCCGCCCTCCATACCTCCCCCGTCACGCGGGCGACGTGACGTTTCCACAACCTCAGAGTTATTACATTACATTACATTACATTTAGGCATTTAGCAGACGCTTGTATCCAAAGCGACTTCCAAAATAAGAGCTTTACATCAAGTGCATAGAACCATAACAGACAGTTATCAGCTGTCAGTGACAAGAAGAGGCTGTGTGATCGGAGATCGAACATGATGCACGGACCCTGGGACCTTATACCACTAGGGACTGAACTGCAAGGATGGAAAGAGCAGAACATCACATTTTGGGCTTCCATTTGTGCCAAACTTATGTCACACGAGCGCTGTGTATGTAGACGGAACATGTGTCTATGTCTATTTTACTTTAAGAGTTCACATTTTATTCTCCTTGATTTTACCTACTGTTGCAGTGGCGGTGTTCTATTTAATTAGTTTTTGATGTGCAACTCTTCTGTTTACTTTTGATGAATTTAATTGAAGCGGTCGGGGGCCCCTTCTCTGTAGGGTATTGTGTGTGTGTGTGTGGGTGGGGGGACTTCTCTAACAGAAGCGCAGATAAACATGTAGGACTTTTTTGTATTACAAAAAATGATTTGACCCTCTCATAAAGTATCTCAGTACATAACAATATACGTCCCATACTTTTAACAACTAACTCGACCATCGACCAGCAGGGGGCGTCCTAGACAGAGAGGAGGGCCGGGAGTTTCAGTTATTGTTCATTTTCATCTCGATGGATTTCGAAGCTGGAGTTAGTGATTCAAATTCAAAAACAGAACAAAATAACCATCGGTTAAACAGACTCTAGGTGTCAGAGCAAGGCTGCTGTGTTGAAAAGCACTTTACAGTATGAACAGGATCCAGAGAGCCATCGGCAAACTGAAGTTCACCGTCTGGACAGGTCTCAGTGCGCACAGCTACAGCCCGGGGTCAAGCCAGCAGAGGCAGAGCAACCTGTCGGAGGAGCAATTCCAAAATCAAAGCCTTACGTTTGAGCGCTTTTTGATCGAAGGTAAATATGTACACATGAACGACGAGAGAGAGACACCGGACACTCCTTGCCTTCTCACAATGTGGGGAAAAAAACATGTATTCTGATACTAAATGAAAACTAGTTTTAGATAAAAAATGAATGAGGACGTTTTGTTATATTTATTTTTTTCGGGGGGTATCCTAGGTGAGATATTTTTCTTCAGTAAAAGTACTTTTACCCAAAGTTATGTTTATGCGCAATGGTCCATTTCAGAATAATATTATATGATATTAGCCCATTGGATTAGAATTATTTGTAAGCATAGGTTTAATGTTGCAGATGCTAAAGGTGAGGCTAATTTGAACCTATAATAATATCATAATTTGTATACATAATCTGGTTATGGAAATTAACTAAAAACTAAAGCATTGTTTAAAGGTATAAATACTGTATGTGCGTGTATATTTTGGAAGTTTATTTTGAAGGCGAGACAGCGGCACTTCCGGTCCCACCCTGCCTGACTCCGTGTGTCTTGCCTCAGATGACCGCTTCTCTGTGTGCTGCTGAAAGCTCATGTGGATACCTGCCGGTGCTGAGCGCTGCCCGCGGCCGAACAACAGACACTGCCTCGGGTTAATACACACATCCTGGACTCGGAGTTTGTCTCTACTGGTTACTTTTGCCGAAACTGCACCGATTTTTGAAGGGAAACTCTCAATAGGTGCCGTGATATAGAGTCGGACCTCAGCAGATACTTTCCGCTTGTTAGCGTGGATGTGAAGCTCTTTTTCTCCCAACAGCATGGACGGCTGATTCACCCACTTCACTGACCCAACAGGTAAGTTCAAGGCCATCGTTTCTTAAAGTGGAGTACAAGAAAACCAGCGGCCCGTGTGGTTCACACCAGGCGTCCAGTGGCTATAAATATCTATCTTTTCTTAAAAGGATCAGTTTTGCTTGACAAGACCCTAATGTTGGCCTGGTCAGCTCCACACTTCCCAGTATGACGCATGTTCCATTCACAATTCCCATTGCAATTCATATGATAACGTGTTTTATAGTCTGAAATAGAAGTTCTGCTTTTAGATCAATGCAGAACATCTACAACACGTTGCTCTGTGTATACACTCAAGTCAGCGGGCTGCCTGAACAGTTATCTTTTTGAATATATTGTATGCTTAACATCCAACATGCCAGTTTACCCAACACACACACACACACACACACACACACACACACACACTCTTTTGTTGGCTGTTTTAGGAATGTATGTGAGCCAAATGTGACATGCCTTGTTCACCTGCAGACAGAAATGACCTGCTTTGACAATGTTCATGATTTTCTGCCATCATGATTATGGACAGTGTCAGTTCATACTGCCTGTGGTGAAAGATGAGGAGGGATGAAGCAGTTACACGTTGAAGAAGTTGGCCCTCTGTCGCTTCTTGCTGTACATTTGAAAGCAGAGCGTCATAGCCAGTTTAGCCTCTCCCTAGACTTTGCAGAGAGCAGAGTAATGCTTCTGTCATAGGGTGTGTGTATGTGTGTGTGTGTGTGTGTGTGTGTGTGTGTGTGTGGGTGTGTGTGCGTGCTATGATTTCAGCTGTTAAGAGACTAGGTGAGGCTTGGATCCAACTCGGTCTGTGTGCTGCACCTGATGAGCCTGCAGAATCTGAAGTCAGAGAGCTCTTTAGTATGGGCTGTGTTCGTGATTTGGTTATGATGGCAACAAAAGCAAGATGGACTTTAGTTCAGCAGCTGGTTCCCCTCTTTGATAACAGCTGGTGGATTTTATTTAGCAAAATGAGAAACAGTTTTGAAATTGACCAAAATCAAAGCCTCCCCGAATATCCCTGTGTGATGTGACCAAAATCTCTTATCCTGATGAAGATAATTTCATATCCAGATAACAATACGTGTCACGATACAGCAGGTTTTCTGTAAATGAGATGAATCAATTAGGACACGATTCTTGGTGGTTAAAGAAGTTAGTGGTGTCGTCCAAATGACGAAACATATTGCCGTAAAGATAGTGATTTAAACGATAAAGCATAATATGAAAAAAAATTTTTTTCAATCGTTACACAATATTAATATATATATATATATATATATATATATATATATATATCATATCGCACAGCCCTATCTCCAAGTAAAATTTTCCTTCCAAACATCAAAAGTTGTCTTCTGTTTTTTGTTTTTGTGAAGCAGTCAGTGCTGTGTAGAAGAAGTCTTCTTCGCAAATACAGTATATTGTAAAGTACAGCACCCTCCTCTTCCAAGTGTGTAGGAGGACCTACAAAACTCACAAAAGACGCGAAAAGCCGTTTCTAGAGCCAGTTTTTGGTTTGTCCGTTCTGGGCTACTGTAGTAACATGGCGGGCTCCGAGGAAGAAGACCCGCTCCCTCTGCATTTACAAAGGACGAAAAACAACAATTCTTAGTTTCAGGTGATTATACGCCAATGAAAACATACTTACAAAGATTACCCTAACCCTAACCCTTTAAGAGGGTCAAATGTTTTGAGATCACATTTCATATTAAACCTTTGTAAAGATTTTTGTGGTTTTATAGCCCAACCTTGAACCTCAGAATACTCTTTTCTCTGGTTTTGAATAGCTGGCCATCTGCTTGCTAAGGATCTGCTCCAGAAGCATGATATCACATTACCCACACTTGACTGTGGGGGATGAATAAAAAGTAAGCGTGGTTATGGGGTTATCAGAGACTGTAGTAGAAACGTTACATTTTCCAATAAAATGTTGACATGTGATGAGGAAAAGAGAAAATGTTGCTTGGGGAAAATAGGAAATTATTACATCATTAAATGTACACCAAGACCCCAAAAAATAAATAAATGGAAAATCTAATCTTTTTGTCACTTATGGGGCTCCATATAGGCAGGGATTTTCTGCCTGAAAATACAAAACAAAAATTGCAGGACAATTCAAATCAAATTATGGGGTGATTATTCTCATTAGGTGGCATGCAGGAAGTGGTTGGGTTACCATCCGGACCTCAAACCTTTCAGACACACACACAGAGGGTCGAAGGCCACTTCAGCTGCAGCTGGTCATTGAAAAGCGAATCTCTGCAGCTGAAACAAGCATTTCCAGCCCGTTCTATCAACCATAATAGTATGACTGCTGGGCATGTATGCAGCGAGGACGGGTGTTATGATTTATAGGAGTCAAGTGGCGGGCACACTGTAGGTTAAGTAGTTTGCCTTTCAACTGCGTGAGAACTGGGGAAGTGGGGGGAAAAAAATGGGACATGCTTTTGAAATGAGGCTTCTCATCTGTTGGTCTCAGGTATCACATACTGTAGCGGGATGCTAGATATATTTTTAGCACTTTTGTCCTACAAACATATAGTCAGCTGGATGTTGTATTGTCAGGATAAAGGGGGAACAAATGACTGGGATGGGATATGATGACCTGTCTTGTCAATGAATGACTTGGTGACTTGTTGGATGAATCTGTGAAATCTGGATTTCATTGTAATTATTAGCTTAACCCTTATAAGTGTCAGGAAGGCATATTTCAAAGAAATGATTGAGTGTAAAGAGCCTGACCATGTTGATCGTAGGTATGTAAGTTTATGAGACACAGAGAGAAGTGCATGCCAAGTATTTTGGGTGTTCCCCATATCGGTCACTGCAACAGCTGGTGGTCCCTCGTGGCACATTCTTCTCTGTGTGTGTGTGTGTGTGTGTGTGTGGGAGTGGAGATTCTACAAAGGACACTTGCTGGGGCATCACTGTGGCCTCAGGCATCCCTGAGAAGATAAGGAAAATACTGTATTGTGCAAATCCTAAACCCATATTTTCCTCTCCTCTGTGAACCGCACTGTATCTCCAAGCCACTTCTCTATCAGTTGACAAGAATAGTGGAAATGCTACACAAATGGTTTACCCTGCAGGGTAGATTGGATCCCAGGCCTCAACAAGCCCTCGAGGGAGATTGGCTGACGGATTGGCAGCCTAATAAATACTTCTTTTCATTAGCAGCAAGCTTCTATCCACTATACTTGAATGGAAATCCCCCCGATCCTCTCATCCAACCATCCACACTCTTTTGACATGAAAAGCATGCACAGATGTACCATGTCACACAATGGACCCTCATGAAACCAGATGGATATCTTTGGATCCACAATGAGGATACAAGGTAGTTCCTGATAGAACATATCTGTACAAAATCAGGCTGAGCTCATGGTACAATTACTAAAGTCAGTTAAGGAAGTACATCAATGGAGGTGCCCGGATACCCACCACTCTACAGATCAGGGTCCATCCCTTAGTAGCGATGCTTCTGCCTTGACCTCATCAAACACATTTGGCAGTGTTAACGGGTGGGAAGCTGTTGAGGGATCCTTGAGTGATTGGAGACTATTTGAAGACATCACTTTGGACTCTGGAAAATTGGGATGAGCATTTTTCAAATTTTTGGACATTTTATACACTAAATGATTAATCAATTAATCGTGAAAAAGATTGTCAGATTAATCGATAATACAAGTAATTGTTAGTTGCAGCCCTGCTCTATAATATCTAGTGTTTTGTAGTGGAAGGTCTCTTTCAAGGAGGATTTTAAATCCCCAATATCTCATAATATCTCTCACTGTTAGAGGGGAATGTTACAGGTTCAAGAGTAGGTACTTAGTACGTTTACGCCGCTACTTCAAAGTAGCTTTACTTTGTTAGCAAAGTCATGAAGGAAAGAGGTTTTTGCCTCATCACACGTCTGCTAGCTGCAGTGTGCCTTTTGTCCAACTCTGATATTGTCCGTCACAGGTGCACATGAAGCTGAAAAGCTGTTATCTGGTCTGCCTTGTTATGCCTGACAACTTCACTTGAGAAAAGGCAAACTGCAAAGACAAACAGTCGCTTATAGAAGTGTTTAGACAAAAACTACAAGTTTTATGAGCAACAACCCGAATGACAAAGAAACCATTTAATTAATTATTAAATAATCAGCAAGAGAAGTCACTGTTTGGATGTTGGATGAAAAGTAAGCATCTAATACAACAACATGATCCAGACTAACCCTCAATGTAATCCTTCTTGAAAGGTCTAATGTGCTTATGTTCGGTCAGAAGAAGGCACGGCATATTAAACCCAGAGGGTGTGGTTTTTATTGTTGTGAAGCAGCCCTCCGCTCCGGGACAGTTGTGCATGTGCCATGCCTCAGCCTCAACCACAGCCCGAGCCCCTGTTGTCTTACCCATATCCCCGGAGAGGCTTAGACCAGCCGGCAGCCCAGCCTCTAGACAAAACCGGAAACTCCCAGCTGCCCTTTTCTATATCGGTGCCTCAGGCCATGTCCACTATAGAATCAGAATATATAGATGTTCCTTTTGTGTAATCAGGGTAATTATTTGCAACAACTGATACAACTGGATTAAAATCTTGATCTTGTTAATGTGGAAGCTGTGGGAACTGGTGCAGTGCACCACTGAATTGGTTATTTGTTCCCTAACATACATAGTGATGCACAAGTCCGCTTATTTGGGGTCAGATTCAGACCGGAGACTTTTTCTGAGGTGTTGATCATTTTAACGATGGGTGGGGGTGGGGGGTGATCGACTGGTAGTGCGTGTAATGGAAATTGTTTCACTTCTATATGGGCCCTTGCTGCCTCGAATGACAAACTATTACATATGTTGGTCCAGTTGCCTGCAGCTAGTAACATAAACGCTTTCCCCCCTAAACTGTTGCCCCTGACACCCAGCCACAGGCCCCTGGACAGTTGCCTTTTGACCCAGCAGAGCTATGCTAGCGATCTGACTGACTCACAGGTGGAGCATTCCCTTTCTTGAAGAGATGCCTCTGCATGATGTGAGGGGGTTCATGATGTGAGCTGTGGCTTTGTTGGTACCGGCAACTGTCATTAATTCCCTGAAATGTAATCCTGAAAGCGATGCCCCCACTGATATCTGATTTGTTCTTAGTGTTAGTTTTCAAGATCAGGCTTGAATTAATTACTTCTGCCAACAAAGGCGGGGGCGATCACCAGTGGTCAATGAATGATCAATATCATTTGCACGATTCTCAAGATAACATTCTTTGAATTGATTGATAAAGCCAACCTAGCTAATGGATTTGGAACGTCCTTGTCTGCACAAACAGAAAGCAGGTCCAGAGCTTTTCGTCTGGTATTGTCTGAAGGGGTTTGCTGTACAGGGGTTCATTTGATCCTCAGGTTCATCAGCATTGAAGGGGGTTTTCATTGTGTCACTTTAGATCACAATAAACAGTGGGCACATCTGTCCAGGACTCTTGATTAACCCATTGATTATCTGCAAACCATGTTATCTGCATTTACTTCATTTACTTGCATTTAGCTTTGAGTCCTATATTTGACCAATTAACCTTGTCCCAGTAAATTGCAACTTTAATTTCTCCTTGTGCTGCATATTTGCTCATAAAGCAACCTGGAAGATATTCACTCTAGATCTGTTGCTTCCAGTGTAGGACATTACTTTCATCCTTTCACCCAACTTTATTGAATTAATCCGCTCTGCTTATTTTTCACTCTTTAAAAGTTTCTGTCTTCATGCAGTTGCATATTAAGAGGATTCTCAGTATTTACACTGTGAAATCGGCTCACTTGGTGCTCCAAATTTATGTGTTGTGATGTTAGTGCAAGTAAAATCCTCTTAAGTGTCCCACTGATTAATGAAAAGCTGAGGGTGAGTAAGAACATTGAAGATTTAACCATAATACCTCCAGGACGAGTCTGCCGGCCACCCAATATGAAGACCAGGGCAGATAAAACCAGCTACTGGTTCTTTCAAAAGCATTAAAAGCTAACATATCTACAGGTTCTTTTTTATGTCAAAATGAATTAATTGCCATATTTTCAATTGGAAATACATGGAACTGTAAACATTTAGAAAAAGACTTAAATACTGCAAGGCGTTTTCACGCTTGGCTGAGGTGGAAAAATTAGTTAAAGCAAAAGTTCAGCGAATAAATCATGGAGCCTCCGCTCCACTGAACAGACGAAAAACAGCAGCAGACGAAAACATCAGGTCTGTGTGTAGCGATGAGGAGACCGTAACATCGTAATTACTGCATCACGGTAGTGGGTGGAAATGTGCATTCATTTGTAATTTCTTTTGCCAATTTTATCAAAATGTTGGTAAAAAGTTTAATTGAAATTAATTGATTTTGACGCAAAATGTTAGTGTTGCAACTGCTGATGTGCCTTTACCAATGCTCGGGATACCATTATATCAGCTCCGTCACAGCTAATCAATTTACAAATGGCTAATGTCAAGTTAACGTTTGGATTTATTGAAAAGCACATAATGTATAATTTTGCAATTTAGTAAATACATACATAGCAAGCAAGCACAGGAAACTGTTTGTCACTGCCCATTCTTCTGGATCCTTTTTAGAAACCCAGGCCCCCCTTTCCTAACCATCTAAAATGATGCAAATGGAATAGCCCTAACGGTCTTGATGCATTTTGTTGAGTTGCACTCTTAATGTTATCTGGAAGCTGGTATTGAACCTGAAAAGTGGCTTTAAATTACCTCGTTCTCTGGCTCACCGGAACTGATGGATAGGTGCTTTTAAATGGTAAATGGCTACATTTATATAGTGCTTTTATCCAAAGCGCTTTACAAGGATATTGCTGCTCATTCATGCATACGCGCACACACACACTGATGGCAGAGCGCTACCACGCAGGGCGCTGGCCAACCATCTGGACCAATCTGGGGTTCAGTGTCTCGCCAATGGACACTTCAACATGTGGACAGGAGGAGGTGGGGATCGAACCCCTGTGATCAGTGGGCGACCCGCTCTGCCTCCTGAGCCGCAACCGTCCGGCTTTACTGTGTGTTTGCTCCAAATGCAGCAGCTGCAGCAGGAAGAGGAGGAAATCATTTAGGCGGTTTGTTTGACTGGCTGTGGAGAAGTCTGCCCCATTCATGTGAGCCACAATAAAAACACACTTGCTGATTAACATATAGCCAACGTTATTAACAGAAGTAACCTAGAACCCCTTTGAAAATGTTTTTTATGCTTAATGCGTTCTCATCTTAGTAGGCCCACACTATAGATAATATATAACAAGCCTTTTAGACTTGTTCTTCTCAGTTGTTTCTTGCTGGAAACCATAAACAGCAACAGTAATGTAGCTCACTCTACAAGTAAAATCATTATTCATTTGAATGGGAAACCAAGACAGTGCACTTTATATACATTTTGCTTTGTTCCAAAGGAGCGTTTGATGATATATGACCTCAGATAAGGAACTGAAAGGGAGCTGAAGCTGCATTTCCGCTTCGCTGAAGATGCGTCTCTGCCGTCTCTGCAAAGCTACAGAGAGAAGGGTTTTATGGGTAACCGTAGGTTGTAGTGGAGCCATCGCACACACCTAAATCTGAACTGTGCGTTGTGCCGGCCTGCGCTTCAGGCAAGCTGATGCCAAGCAAAGCATTATTTCAGCCTTACCAGTTTGGTCTGTGTCAGTGTAATGTCAGCAATATTTTCACAATATCATTTAATGCTCCATTGAGACACACACACACACACACACACACACACACACTTTCCGGGTTTCCTACCTTGTCCATAAATTCAAGTCCAGTCATTCCACAAAATAATAAAGTCATTTCTTAAAATAGCTGG
>JAVQJD010087578.1:0-17118 GCA_036023655.1 Nannoperca australis
TCTGTCAAGATGGGGTGCTGAGTGACATTAATGAGAAATAAAATGAACTTTTTTGATTTTAGCAAATGGCTGCAATAAAACAGAGTAAAAAATTTAAAGGGGTCTGAATACTTTCCGTACCCACTGCATATAGATGACTCCTATGTTAACTTTTGTCCCTCCAAAATTGATCATCTTGGTGATAATGCTGCAGGTTCACTGCCAAAGACACTCGACTTTATTGGCCCTCTAAAAAAAGAAGATAATAAAACAGAGGTTAGCTTTCTTGAAAGGAAATGGCGTTCCACCAATCTGGAAGAATCACATTTAGCCTGGCAAGATAGTGTTAAAATCTATAGGAAGGCCCTCTGTAATGCCAGAGCAGCCTACTACTCATCATTAATAGACGAAAATAACACCAATTCCAGGTTTCTGTTCATACCATTGACCATCACATTCTATTACAGAGACTAGAACATTTAATTGGCATTAAAGGCACCGCACTAAGCTGGTTTAAATCCTATTTGTTAGATTGATATCAGTTCGTACACATTAATGATGAATGCTCTATGCACACCATAGTTAGTCACGGTGTTCCACAAGGTTCTGTGCTCGGACCAATTCTATTCACCTTATATATGCTTCCTTTAGGCAATATTATTAGGAAGCACTCCATAAATCTTAATTGTTATGCAAATTATACCCAATTATATTTATCGATCAAGCCAGACGAAACTAATCAATTAGCTAAACTTCAAGCATGCCTCAAGGACATAAAAACATGGATGACCTGCTATTTTCTTATGTAAACTCAGACAAAACGTTATTGTACTTGGCCCTGAACACCTTCGAAACAAACTATTTAAAGATATAGTTTTTCTATAAGGCATTGCCCTGACCTCCAGCGAAACCATAAGTTATCTTTGATCAGGATATGTCCTTTAACTCTCACATAAAACAAACTTCAAGGACTGCCTGTTTTCACCTACGTAACATTGCAAAAATCAGGCACACCCTGTCTCAAAAAGATGCAGAAAAACTAATCCATGCATTTGTTACGTCTAGGCTGGATTATTGCAACTCCATATTATCAGGCTGCACCAATACGTCCCTTAAGACTCTCCAGCTGATCCAGAACGCTGCAGCACGTTTACTGACAAGAACCAGGAAAGGGGATCATATATCTCCAGTTTTAGCTTCTCTTCACTGGCTCCCTGTAAAATGCAGAAAAGATTTTAAAATCCATCTCCTCACCTTCAAAGCGCTTAATGGTCTGGCACCATCATATCTCAAAGTCTCATGTCCCATTAATGCTTGTTACTAATTCACCTTCTTCCTGTAGCTAGCTAGCTAGCTTTCTGCAGATATTTCTGCCTCCGGAGCTGTAGAGTCTGGATCTGTGGTTGCACCTGCTGCCCCTGTGTTCCTGCTTAACTGCCGTTGCTGCCATTATTGTTACTACTGTACTACTGTATGTTTTCCTTCCTCCTGCTCTCTCTCCTGCCCTGGTTCAGCTCAAGGTTTTTACCTGTTAAAAGGGAGTTTTTCCTTGCCATTGTCGCCTAGTGCTGCTCATGGTGGGAACATTAGGGTTTGTATGTGTGGGAGTTGGTCTCAACCTGCTCCATGCGAAAGAGTGCCCTGAAATAACTTTGTTATGATATGGCACTATATAAATACAATTGAATAAAATTTTGATTCGATCGCCTAATCGCTTTACTAATCTTAGATTGTAAATAAAAAGGTTCATAGACACACTAAAAATAATGAATGTAAAGTTTCGCTCCTCAAACAGGAACAAATATGTTACAGGAAGAAGAATGCAAGTTTAAAGAAATGTAGGATGGTTAAAGGAAGAATGAGTTGGATTTGTTGTTGGCCCCTCCTTCCCGACCCGTAGCTTCTTCTTGGAATTTGCACTTACAATCTGGCACTTGTTCGCGGTGTTTATATAAAGTCCTGCCCTCAGAACCTACGTGCTGTTATTGGCTGGGGGCTACACTCCCACTGCCCCAAACACAGCAAAATAAGAAAATAAAGGCAGAGGGCGGGGTCTCTGCACTGCCACACACTTCTAGTCGCTAATAAATGAGAGGTATTTCTTTTTATACGAGTCTATGCATTGTTTTTCAGGAAGATTCAACTCAACCTGCATTTAATGTCAGACATATGATGGGAGAAAATAGTACAGAGACAACTTCCGATGACAAGGATGGGCCACTGAGTGCAAATTAAGAGGAATCCCAGCAGAATATTTCAACAGCTATTCTAAGTGACTCTGAAGAACAACAGACCAAGGCAGAGGAGAGAGCCAAATGGGATGGGCGATCTGGGTGCCCTGAGAGAATCGATTGGCATTGACTTGTGGACAAAAGAAGGAGTCATAGCTTCATTCCCTGCAATACATTCATGCTACTTTTGTGTTAAACATAATAAAACTCCAACAAGTAGCCCACCCGCACACATCAAGGTATGTGTGGACAAATCCAAAAGGGGAACATACCACAGATCCATAGAGTAATAACAGACAATGGGAGCAATATGGTGGCAGCAGTTAAACACACCACAGCAGGAGAAAACAATTGCTCTGACACAGACTATGATGGACTCTGAAATTGATGATGACCTGCAGTGAGCCATTTTTGTATATGTTATTATTCTTCTACAAGACAGTCAATTATTGTAGGGACCACGGGAACTCACTAGAGGAATTTGTTCATTGTGTGATGTAAACTGAACTTTTATTTTGAAATTTAAGTTGATAAGCTTTAGTTGTACATCTCCTCCAATCACTTACTGTGACTGTAACCTGACGTTTCCTGGATGATGCCATTGACAAGGTCAACAAAAACCCAGCTCCCCTTTGGTTCACCCTCTTACTCTCACTGCTCTTACCTCTTCTCCTCTCGGACCCCGATGGAGGTCCTCTCCCCTGTTTGGCCTGCACGGAGCAGACACACTGAACTCTATTCTTGCGGATGCAACGCAGAAGCCTGCGTAAGATTCCTGTGTAAGTTTAACTAGCGCTAGCAGCTACACACAGGCTGCCTGCTAAGTTAACTTCAAAAGCAACAGGAGCAATTAACTCTGCGAAGAGAACAAAGGAGCAACTTGTTTACTCCGACCTGCATCATCAGAACACTACATAGCAAGGACTTCATTCAGCATCAGAACCGCAACCTTTCCAGCCTGGTTCAAATCCACAGCCAATGAAATTGCCAGCTAACATAGCAGCGCACCAAGCTTCACAACTGGGCATACAGCTAGCATAGCAATGATACCTGGATAAGCACAGTGTACTGTAATGCTACATGTATTGATTTTGTTTATTTACTGAGCTGTATTGTTATGATCTCTGTTTAGGTTGGTGGTTCCGCCACAGAGCTAAGATGATGTTAGTTGTGCTTTACACAGGCACAGGGTTTTGCATGCAAACTACAAAAATTTGTTTGGGCCTTAATAGCTGCATCAGTATTTTTAAGTGCAACATACTATGCCAGTTAGCCCTTAGTGTATTATGTTTAAACACATTTGAATGTTTGTTATAAGTGTTTTTACTTTTCAAATAGACATTTCTCGGCTTGATTGCTCTGCATGTCTACCTGCTGTATTGGTTAACAAATAAGTCAGTCCTTTTGTGTGTGTGTTGTTCTTGTAGTGTTGGAGATTATTTTGTAAATTGTTGTCAATTTTCATTATTGTAAATTTTCTATTTAGGGGTTTTATTTAAATTCTTTCTGTATATATCTACGCTCTTGTTGGCACCCACGCACCAAAACTAATTCCTTGTATGTGTAAACCTACTTGGCAATAAATCTGGTTCTGATTAGTAAATTGTCCTGTGTCAGGTAACTTAGTTAGTCTATTCTTATATTCTTGGTATACATGTTATATTCTGTTTAGGTCTAGGTTTTGTACCAGCTATGGTACTAGGTTAACTGTACTTAGGGATGTGAACAAATTTTGAAATTAGTGTATAGACCTTAGAACAGTTTAGGATTTTTAGAAATCACACCTCTTCCCTGATCTGTTTAACTGTTGTTTCTTTGGTGAGCGGTCAGTGGAAACAAGTTTCTATTGCCAGGCATCACCACTAGGGTCACTGTATTACTACCTACGAGTCTAAAAAGTCACTCCTTGTTTGAAGCGGCAGCATTATTCAAAAACTCAGGCATACAACAACGAAGAAGGACAAGTGAGATGATGGTTAAAATTGTCAGGGCAAAGTATCTTTTTACTTTGTCTACCGGCTTTTTCCTTATCTGATATGTACTTTCCATTCCTGTACACCACTCTTCTCACAGATACTATAAATCACACACTCACATCATCACTGTAACCTCCCTAATCTTGTATCCCACCGGCTCCACACATATCCAACACCACAGGGGGCCTGTGGAACTGCCAGTCCACTTCAAGACTGAATTCATCTCTGGCTACGCCTCCTTGCGATTTCAGGACTTCCTTGCTTTCTCTAAGACTTGGATCACACCAGAGAACACTTCCACTTCTGCTACCCTCTCCTCAGCCTACTCCTTCACTCACACACCCTCACCAGCCAGCTTTACCATCTTCTTTCACTCTCTCAATCTCCTCCCTCCCCCCACCCACAAAGCTAAGAACAACTTAACCTTATATTCAACAGGAGTTGCACTATCAACTTTTTGTAACTCCTCTTCATGTCTCTGACCACTTCATATCCTACTCTCTCTCCCTCTCTTAAACCTCTCTCTTCTACACACTGTCCCTATCTGCCACCACCTTCACTCCTGTCTCCCTCTTCTCTTGCTCTCCCCTCCCTCTCACCAGGCTACTTCTTATCCATGCCCCCCCTGACTCTGCCACGGACACTCTCCTCTGTACTTTTTCGTCTTCCCTGGACTCTCTCTGTCCTTAGCTTTTACTTTTATCACAGCTATGAAGATTACACTTAACTGACACTGTCTTTTCCCTGGTCCAAAACCAGCACGAAGCTCAGAGGATGTCTGCACACCACCTGAAGCTCAACCTTGCCAAGACTGAGCTGCTTGTACTTGAAGGGAAAGCATCTCCCGCCCATTACCTCTCCATTACCACTATGTCCCTGACTTGGGCTGCAAGGAATCTAAGTGTGATACTGGATGACCAGCTGTCCTTTGCTGCCCATGAGTCAGCGCAGGTTCTGGTCCAGGCTCTTCTCATATCACGCCTAGGCTTTACATAAGAAGGGTTGAGTGTTGGTTTCTTAAAAGAGTGTTAAGTCTTGCTGCTTTTAGGAAAACAGCTGATTAATATTGACAGCTGGTAACTGTCGTGCTGCAAATGGCTCGTGCCCATAGTACATCAGCTTGCTGCTACCTCATTGCCTAATAAAATCATGACTGTTGGCTGTCCTGGCTTCACAATGGTGAAACGAGGTCCCCACTGACATAAGAACAGAAACTCTATACATCGTTGCGGAGTAAAAACTCCTCTGCTCAGAGTGTAATGACACCATGTATTACACTACAGAAATAATAGAGCTCAACTGAGTATAAAAGTCCTGAGCTCCATGACCAGAGATCAAACCCACAATAGAATGTGTATGCCCAGATAAAGGCCAGCCTCATAAGACCCTGAGCTAACCATCAGTGTAAAAATAGAGACACTCCACCAGATGGCAGCATGAGACCACAAAACCAGGAGGAATTCTCTATCATTAAATAATTGAAAAATTGTCACAGCATCATGTTGAAAGTAAAAAAAATAATTTCTAAGTGCCCATTATAATAGCAATTGGGAGTTTATTTTGGTGAGATATGTTTTTCTAAAAAGAAGTTAAAAATATTACTAAATAAATAAATTAAAAATCTGCTTGATGAATATACTTTTGTCACAGAGTATTAAAAAAACAGACTAGTAGTGGGTTTAGCACATTTTACACATGAAAAGGAAATTATAGGTGGAAATAGACATGGGAATACAGTTATATATAAGGGATATGTAGACAAAGTACTTGAATATGTGATGAACAGTTAGTGAGTTATGAACTTTTATTATAGCATATCATTGTGGTTGACATGGGACTTTCCTTTTCTGCAAAAAATCTGCAGGCTGTAAAATATTCCCTTAAACTTTCACCTTTGCACTGTTGACAGTTTAGTATGCACAACCACTTTTACAAAAGCTAATAACAACAATAGTGAGACCAAAAACAATAGGATTCAAATTGATTCAATTGGCCCCACAGTTCATGGAAGACAGACAACCCTGTATTTTGATGGTCTGTTCATATTCACACTCCAAAATTGAACCAAGCTCTACACTGATGCTGCATCCCACTATTAGTACAGCTGTTAATGGCCAATCACAGAGAAGTCCAAGGTTTCTATGTGAACCAGCATGCATTGATTGGGCAGTTTAAGGAGGCCATCACCTACCCCTGGCAGAATCTTCATGTTGTGCAGAGCATTCTGTGCTTCCAAGGCTGATTTGCGAGTATAGTACGTTATAAAACAGCAGCCTGCCGGGGAATGAAAAAGACACCTGAGTCACACAACTGACTCAGTTACTACGTAACAAAATGGTATGGTTTTAAATCAGTCAAAATACTATGTTTATATAATAACAAAGACTTTGTCAAATTAGAAGTATAAAGTGTAGAGAATAAGGAGGCACACACTTCACACAAATACACAAGCCAAGTGCAACCCAGTCCAATTTTATACTACAATGCTAAATGTAATAGTTTCATAAGGGACTACCACAGATTAATTGTGTTTTTGCATATGTGTGACTGTGTTACTACAGGCTGACCTTTGCTCTGTGGTGGATTCTGGCTGCGGTCTCGGAGAACATTAATCTCATAGACTGGTCCATAAGGCTCAAATAGCTCACGAAGCTGTTCCTCAGACCAGGACCGTGGAATCTGTCCCACAAACATCTTAATGGCATCAACATCTGGTTGGTCGGGGTGGTCCAGAGACCCATTCATCTTCTTTCCACTACAAAGACAAATACTAGTGCATTAGATGAAGATGGATGCAAGATACAGAAAGATACAAACATGGTGATTTCCAATACAGAAACAGCTTTCTAGGTAAATGTTGGCAAGTAGATGATTTTTCTGTGCAAACAATGTGCAAGAGAAATACATATACATATGGAAGAAAGTAGGTATGCTCTGATAGTGTTTTATTATCTTTATTTATGATACTCATATCAATGGCATATAATCACATATTCTGCTGATTATTTCTATGAATAATAATTTAAGGATACATACTACTTCTAACATGGCACTACCTCAGTTGAAAGGGTACCACTTTCCAGGCAGCACATCTTCTAATAGTGGTCTCCCAATGGAAAATAGGCTTTCAGACTTCTGTCATCTTCAAATAATGTTTAACTGATAATTTTGACATCTCAATTAGGGACGCAAAATATATTGGTGGTCAATATATAATTGGCCGATAAATAAGATTATTATTGTTAATAAGAATCCAATAATGCGGAGCCTTGGCTGCAGATTGGGGATGACACTCAGAACCTTGCTCTGAATAGGAATTTTACCTTTCTGCCTTTGCACCGGTGCCTGTTTGAATGATAGCGGTGTTGATCCACACAGACACACACACACACACACACACACACACACACACACACCCTTACACACATATTATTATTATTATTGGTTAATTAAATTTTTTTTTCTGATTCAATGTGAAAACCAAATATGTTTTTGAGCAATTTTATTATGACTGTTCCTATTGCTTTTAAAGTGTTTCCACTTGAGAGCACTGTGACACACTGATCCGAGTTGCCTAAAAACATCACAGCTGAGCCAACCACTGACTGAGCGGAACAGAGTCTAAGTTTGTAGTTCTGTTACATGTCTTCATGGTGTGGTGCTCATTAGCATGTGAAATACATGACTTGAAAGATACTAAACTATGCCCCCTATTTCTCTATTTAATATAACCATAAATTTGTCACAGCAGTCATGTAAGCCATGCGTGTATCAATAATTTTTCCTTGGTTTTAAATGCGTTTGAAAACAGTAAGACAATTCAACTTGTAAATGAACAACAGACCTATAATTTTCTCCCCTGTTGGTATAACACTGGCAGCCTCTATAAAACACTTTCTGGCAGTTTATCTGTTAAATTAGTTTCCTATTTTGTCACAAAGTTAGCTAATGTTGTGCCTTTTGAGCAGAGTTGAAGATAGCTAATGAGTTGTTATTGTATAGCTATACTCATTCTACAGTTACAGTCAAGGCATTGGAAATACATCTGATTTCACGGGAGAAATTATAGATTTTCTACAGTTTGAAGCTGTGCACATAGAACATTTTTGGAATTACCAATGCCTTTACCTGATGTGTGGTCATCACAATCCTACACAGCTGGCTAGAAATGGTCATATTAGGTCAGAAGAAAAACACTAGAATATCTGCACATTGGGGCAAATAAATGACAGTCAAAGCTGATTCACTCACTAACCATGTCCCCCTCCTTGTCATAGTTCGTCTTGTTTCAGTCATAGGCTGAAATTGGAAATGTCCCTAACGATGGTCAAGATGCTGCTCAATTGTTCTATCCAATATTTTTAATCAGAATACTTTATTGTTTTTTGATACAGTTACAATGCTCAAATTGATTAAATTACCACTCTCAAACGATCTTGTTATTTAAACTCCAGTTAAAGTAACTCCACTACTATTATAGTTTAAACGTTTCAAACATTGCATAATTAAAAACGTCTTTGCTGGATATAATTTTCATCAGTCAACTGATGCTATATTTAAATTTCATTTTGGCTAATATGTGATCATTGCTCAGACATGCCATCTTATCAAACATTTATTAGCCTACTGTTGGCAAAGATCCTTCACAAAATGTTAATTAATGTAGGACATCAGGTCCCATTTTGCAACGAACCAAAGTATATTGAAGTAACAGCTTACACATATGTCAGGAATCTTTGAGCATGACAAAACTGCACACTACAACATAGCTGCTCATGATTGTTACTAATTATATTTGAAAAAACAATAAAAGACCTTAAAACAGAGCAGTGCTTTGTAGCCGATTTCCAGAAACACAAGGCAACCCTCGGAAACACAATTCTTACAAAACTGGCCAGAAGGAGTTACTTACACAGGACTAGAATTCAAAGAGCAATGGTCCACCATCATCTCTGGGAGAAAATCCAGTTTAAAAGAAGCCATGATGGCAAAATCTGTATATTTGTCTTTCTTCTTCTTAAACACAATGAAACTAAATTGACAGCGTGATCAGAAGGTGGTAAAAAAAAAATCCAGATTGTACACTTGTTGGTTAGTCTCTGATGAAGGGTATAGTAAGGCAGCCGGCAGTGCACAAAAAGAAAAGAAAAACAATGTGCTGCAACAAACAAATCCACATGAAGAATCCGAACACAAATTCAACAAACTAAATCTGGCTAAGGAACCACCTTGGTTTGAGATGGAAGAAAAGCACAAATGACAGACACAAAGTGACAGGCCTTCAGGTTGGCTTTCCAGGTTCTGGCTCTGGGACTAAACACTGCATAGAGATCATGGAGCCAGAAGGATGCTGGGATCACTGGGGCCAGAGAGAGTAATGGCCAGTTGAGGTCCCACAATCAAAGTGCTGATGATCCATGGCTTTTGTGAACATTTCTCCTAGGCCAGCAGATCTAGCTGCAGCGTCAGATAAACAGGGTGTCAGATTGATGGTGATAAGGCCCAGTGGGCAGAGGGAATGACAGAGGGAGTGAATAGTACTCCCCAGCCAACAGCTAATCCCTGGACTAGCCACACCAGGGGCTAACAATTAGGTTCCGGCCTGAGGGGGGCTGTGTTTACCCTGTTGTCCTACAGGCTGCACTGGTTTGTGTGGTGTTTGTGTGTGTAAAAACAGAGGGGAGCCCATGTCAAATTACACTGGCTTTGGTCTTTAGTGCACCCCACAGTGCACACACAAACTCACATGCACATACACACCTAGGAAATTAGATAAATAGCAGAAATGTATATAGCATAACAATGTAATATCTAACACCACACACAAGTCTAAAATAAAAATAACATTCTGGGTAGCTTTATAGCAGCAAACTACATTTTGCTAACAACTGAAGGGTTAACCTTCTGTGATAATCACAACTATACCCCCTTTACACCACCGATTATGTGATGGAACTGGGAAACGGCTGGCAAAATCTTGCAAACTTGTAGTGTGTTTGAATCACATACTGGAAATGTTGCAGAATTCCTAAAACTAGGAACGGATTATTCACATGGTGGCCATTTTCCTCTGACGTCACGCTCAAGGTAGAAAGCTCAAATTCTGTAATTTCAAGGTAAAACAACATTTGATACCCATTAGCTACTGTTAGACACCAGCTAATGTTAGCATTCATTCCTAGCTAACCTTTCCGTACCATTTGATAGTGTTGGCAATATGACATTATCTTTTTCCCTTTCACTTTGTGAGTTGTCCTCTCTCTGTGACTAGGCTGTGGTCACATAGTCTGTATTTAGTCAGGATCTGTCTCTGTCTCTTTGGATCTGACAGTAAAGAGATACTGTCATAGCAGTTTTGAGGTTTGGTTTAATCGGTCCAGTGTTCCAGATGGGCATCTTTTGTTAATTCATTCATTTGGTTTACTCTGGTGTGACGGCCCCAGTGTGGCACCTGGATGCCTATCTCAGAAGTGTCAAATCTGGCCTGCGGTGTAATTATATTTGGCCCCCGAGATCACACCGAATGTGTATTAGAGCTAGCCCGCCAGTAAGCGCATACACCGCTAATACTAAAAATCCCAGAATGCTTTGTTAGTGCGTTGGCGTGTCAGTCGAGACCGCCAAGCGCCCCCTCCTTTTCTGTTGACATTCATCTCGACGTGCTCAACCTGCAGCTTCAGGGGCGGGGCCACGTCTTTACAGACATGTACGCTTTTAAAACTAAGTTGTGCCTGTGGGAGACTCAGATGCTGCAAAAAAACATGGGTCATTTTCTGCTGCCAAACCATGAAAGAGCAGATCTCTCCCGCCGTGTTGCCTAGTGCACAGTTTGCTGAAAAACTCACCTGGCGATTTGCCGACTTTGAAGCCCAGAAATGTAGATTTGAACTGCTCAGTAATCCGTTTGCGGTTGACGTGGAAAGCGTACCATCCAACCTCCACACGCAAGTCAAAGTATGACTCTGTTTCCATGTTTCCTCCCCGACACACTGCCCCAACTCCGTGCCCAAGCTGCTTAAATGCTCTCTATGTTCGGCAGCACATATCTATGTGAGCAACTAACATGAACAAAACACCACTTAGGAGTCGTCTCACCTTCACTCAATCCTGAGGATTTTCTCAGCTCAGAGCCTAACCCCAGACATTGATGCACTTGCATCTAGGAAAAGATGCCAGGTATCTGGCTTGAACCAATGTGCATCAAAGTAAATCAGAGTGTAGCAAACTGAGCTTGAAAGAATGTTGTCTTTATGCACTTTTTCTACTCCAAGGCATGGACTGTTAATAGTGAAAGAAATTATTATTATTTTTGGTTTTGTTGTTGGCCTGTGAAAAAAGCTTTACATTGAAAAGGAACTCGAAAGGCTACAGATCAGAATCAGAATCAGAAATACTTTATTAATCCCAGAAGGGAAATTGCTTTTTGATACGGTTACAATGCTCAATAAAGTTATTGAAAAAAGAATAATAAACAGTAGAAAATAGAGGGTGGAGGGAGGGAGGGTCTGAATATGTTTGGACCAGGGGCCGGAGCTGCTCCAGGACGAGTCTTTCCAGGGCCTTCATGATGTGGGAGGTCAGTGCAACAGGTCTGTAGTCCTTGGATCCACTGGGGCGTGGAGTCTTGGAACAGGAACTAGGCAGGAAGTCTTCCACAGCACAGGGACCCAGTAGGACCCAGGGAGTAATGGACAGATTGCCATGACATTTACTCAACACATTCATGCTTCCCAGAGGTTGAACCCTTACCATTGTGGATGCTTCATGAAGTTTTCTCAAGTACCATCGCGAGGACATAAATCCTGTTTTGGTTGATCATATTTACTGGATCCAAATGAGACCATGGTTGAGACAGACTTCCTCTGTTTCATGCTAGTGACAGTATTAATAATGTTCTGTCCTCCATGAGATGTTTTATCTACTAATGTTAATGCCTTTCATGGTCAGCATTCCAAATACGAAAGGATTATCTCAAAACAAACTCAACTGGGGCTTATTCCAAAGGTGATTGCTTGTCATGGCCATCACATCCTCCATCTTGTCACTGTACTGATCCATTTTTCCTTCTTCTCCTTCACATATGAAAGTCTTTATAGAGGCACTTCCTAACATGATCCTAACATGGGACACATGTTGAATTAATAATAGAGGGAGATCATTTAAGTGCTTAAATTAGTTTGACTGACTAACTGGAACATATGCACAGCATGGGGGAGACCTAAACTACAGCAGAAATCGATCTGTTCTCGGATGTGTTGATCTGTGGTCTCCTGTTCTCATACATGTGCTAATTAGAATCAGCTGGGTTAGTGTATGTTGGTAGGTGGTACTTCCACTCTTTGAAGAAGTTACCCACCTCTGAATACAAACAAATCATTTGTTACCAAGCTGTTATACAACATCTCACAATGGGTAGAGGCGAAAAGCTTTCCCAAGACCTTTGGAACAACATTGTAGCAATGGCACTGGTGACCAATGGATTTCTCAACTCCTAAATGTTCTTTTAAGCACAACCACCACCATCAACGGGATTCCCTTGCCATATTTCTGACCAGGCAGTCAGAAGTTAGTAAGTAGAGTAGCCCAAGAGCCAATGAGCACTCGGAAAGAGCTTCAAAAAGACCTGGAAGCCTGGAAGTGACCAGTTGTCACAGAGAAAACGATAGGCAATGCACTCCACCACCACAGTCTCCATGTACGATCGCCCCGGAAGACTCCATTACTAAGAAAAGGCATGTTGAAACTCGTTTTAAGTTGGCTTTACAACATTTGGAAAAGCCAGTAGATTACTGGATGGATGGATAATGCCAAACGATAAAGTGCAAATGCAAAATAAATAATAATTTACTTTTTTCAATTTAAGTTTTTAATTTGAGCTTTCAGTTTGAGCATTTGTATTTAAGCTTTTGCATTTTAAATTTAATTTTTGTCATCATTTTACATTTTCAATTTGCTTTTTCAATTTTCTATTTGGACTTTGAATTTTAATTATGACCTAATTATTTCTAGTAGTTATGAGTAAAATAATAATCTTTTTAATTTAATCTCTCTTCGTTTTCTATTTGGACTTTATATTTTCTGTTTGGACTTTGCGTTTTGTATTTGGACTTTTAATTTGAATAATGAGCAAAAATATCCTCCATAAACTAGGACTAGGGCGGAAATTAACAATTCAAACTAATCTGTCTGTCTATAAAAGAGCAATTGCAATTGCCCAGGGAGACCTCTTCAAATGCTGTGTTTTAACAGTCCAAAAATCCAAAGAGGTCCAGTTTATAGTGACAGAAAAGGGAGAAAAATCAGAGAGAAGGGGACCAGAGAATATTAGATATCTTTGATAACCTAAAATAAACTAAAATGATGAATTAAAAATACTAAATTGTTGATTTGTTTTCTGTCAGTTGACTAAATCGATAAATCAACTGATTGTTGTAGCAGTAGTTGTAACCTACTCAGAGCACTGACATACCTTTAAGCCAATTTGTGATTGAGTTGTCAGTGTTTATTTTGTTATATACCTGTGTTGTATAGTTTTATGTAGTAATTTGAATCTTTGCAGTAACCACAAGCCACTTGTGAACCATATTATTTGATTATTTTTACATCATACAGTTGAATCCGTTACACAGTTTGGGTAATGTATTGGTAACTTTATAAACAAAATTCACATCATTGTGCATATACACTACACATTCTGCTGACTTTTAGGTGAATTGCAGCATAATGTTGGACCACTCTGAGCTCCGCTTCTCACCAGGGAGGCTATCTTTACTAGGGCTTACTGTTTTACTGGCCCTTGCCTCTGTAGAGGGAGCTTTGAAAGAGCAGAGCAAATAAATCTGTAAGCCTTCAATTCTTCTATATTCATCAGCCCCCCTCCCAAGGAGTCTGCTGACCTCAGCCAACAGACTCCTTTTCTCCTCTCCTGGGCATTTATTTCACTTTTTGATGTGGTTGAAATATTCTAATAAGATGCAGACGAGGCTGGACAGAGCATAAATGATGAAGCGAGTGGGAATGAAATTAAGACTACAGTAGGAAAATAAATGAAAAGCAGCTTCATGGCTGTTAATGTGTTTGCCAGCTGTGATTAAGAATTGGAAGTATTTGTCAGTTGAGGATCTGGACAAACTACAGTAACACTACTAGGAAGCTGTTACAAGGTGTTTGCTTATAGACTTGGATAATATCAACACTGCAGAGTGATAGTATAAGTAATCCAACACATGGATTGTTTTTTTTAGGTGTAAATAAATGTATGAGATTGCATTCATTGTGAAACAACATAGTCTGAACTGCCCATTACGTGCTGCAATGGCCCCATTCTTCAAATCTGGTTTAAACAATCCTGTTTCTTATTGAGATAACTTGGTTCTTGCTGTTGTTCTTTGAATGCAGTAGGGGGTTTGCTCACGTATCAAATCACGTAATAACATTTGTTATGCACCATTACTCAAGTCCTTTATGATAGATAACATTTCTTAATAGCACTGGTGCTACAAGTATGAATAGGTCATTTATATTTTTATATAGATAGATAGATTTATATAGTTAGATATAGATATATTGAGTTGTGATCGTGCAGAGCAAAGCATACATGTTATTAACAAGTCATTTGGGTCATGCACTCGCTGAATACTACAGGACAATAATGGAAAACAAGTGATAGTTTGCAAGCAAAATTTTAGGGTTTGAAAGCAAAAGTTTAGAGTTTGAGGCAAAAGTGTGGAAAGTTTCTCTCTCAAACCACTTTTTTTGACTGTTTTATAATGAAACAAAATTATCTCCATATTTGTTTGAATAGTTAAATTGAAGAATATTACATATAAAGCCACATCAAGTTACAGCTTAAGGACATATCACTTCCAGCCATGAAAATGAAAAGTATGAAATATGTGAATAACAATCAATAAAGAAACAAGCTAGAGCCAGACACACATCTTTTGGCAGCATGCATCTGCTAAAACATATTTTGATTGAATTCCACTAATAAATTCATTGTATTGTACTTTCTGCTTATTTGGCAGCACTAAACATATTTTGTCATTTACAGTATACAACATCTTTTGTCTGTAGGATTTAACTTTAAGGATTCATCTTCATCATGTAATATGCAGTTAACAGAACCAGGAAGTGTATGTTCTGTATGGTTCATTGAAACTCCCAGTAATTTAAATACATTACATCAAAGAATACAGCTCATGGCGTATAATTAAAAGAATCCCATTAAAGGACCAACGTGACATAGAGCTCCATTCATTAATGAGCCCCACAGCTGGGTGACTTGTTCTATCATTACCACAAACACTGTAGTTTATTTTTACTCACATTAAAAGTCCTGCTGCCTCAAATACTCATTAGAGCACCAAATGCGTATTGATCCGCTGATGAAAATAGTCCCTAACAAATGCAACACATTTCTTCCAGTTTGAGTAATTTGTTAAAAACTGCAGTGCCCAGCTCTTTTTGGAAATTGCTATACCTTTTTTAAAAAAATGAAACTATATATTTGTGACCCATTTCTACAGATTTGTGTATCCCATAACATATGGGCTTGAGGCTGGTTGCTATATGTAGATACCCATGTATATGTCTGAAAGTACTAAGAGTCTGACTAATACATGTTGCCTTATTATTTAATTTTGATGATTCACAGCTTTTCCTTACCAATCCGAAAGCTTACTTTTCCTTAGTCACACACTAGCAAGGCTGAAAATTAGGCAGGTTGTATTGATTGTAGCATCACTAAGGCCATATTCAGACAGAACGCTTGGAGAAATATGACCTGACGTCACACTGTGACAGCCAATCACGCAAGCATTGTAGTATTAGATATTAATATTCCGTTGTTTACCAAGCAACTGTAAATAGGTGGAAGAGAGACTGATCGATCGGCTCTGTGATGAGTGCAGTGGCTTGGCTTGTATTGGTCTTCAAACTGGGAATACTGGTTAGTATCAGACACTCCCACACCGCCGCACAACTAGGCCAGCAACTAATGATTATTTTCATTATTGATTAATCTGCAGATTTTAAAGAGCTATAGTGGTAATTAATTGATGAGTTGCATATCGCATAACCCTGTGTTGAAACAATGCAACGCCTGATTCTGTCTAAAACTGGTGTCAGACTGAAAGCCTCTGCAGGTTTCTACTATATGGTGAATTGGATCTGGATCTGGCCTCAACTCCAAATGGGCAGTGATTGAATATGTTCCTCTCTGCCTTTGTGTCATGCTCGTGTGGCCTCCTTCTGCCAATAATTTGTTACAGAATACTTCACCTTTGGGGCAGCTGTGGCTCAGGAGGCGAGTCGTCCATTAATCTCAGGGTTGGCAGCTTGACCCCCGATTCCTCCTGTTCACGTCATTCTTGGGCAAGGCACTAAAACCTAAGTTGCACCTGATGGAGGCCAGCACCTTGCATGGCAGCTGTGTCACCATCAGTGTGTGAATGGCTGAATGAGACCAATCTGAGCTTTGGGAACCATTAAGGTTGAAAGGAGCTACATAAGTGTAGCGCCTCCTGTCTTAATCAATGGAAATAATAGAGGCGGTAACATCTACCTAGGTTCGAGGAGTAATATGCCTTGAATGATGCACACGATGAGCGGACTTTACAATGAACCACTGGCCCTTTTATTGCCTTCCAAATAACACTAGGCACACTGTATTGCAATATATAGGTAAAAGGTAAAATAAGACAGAGCTCTTCAAAAACAAATATAGGATAAAAGAAAATAACCAAAAAGTATCTTCCAGTGGAAATCCTCAGGTCAAATGCTCCTTTGGGTTGAGGGTTCTAGAATCCAAAAGTTCAGTTTCTTGTCTTTGTGAAATGTGTGTTCAATTTGTGACCACTACTACCCGGGTAGAGCTAATAGTGTTTGTGTCCTTATCCGGGATCTGAGTAGATGAGTGAACTAGTCAGACG
>JAVQJD010087581.1:0-12660 GCA_036023655.1 Nannoperca australis
GTGTGTGTGTGTGTGTGTGTGTGTGTGTGTGTGTGTGTGTGTGTGTGTGTGTGTGTGTGTGTGTGTGTGTGTGTGTGTGTGTGTGTGTGTGTGTGTGTGTGTGTGTGTGTGTGTGAGTGACAGGCTTGTCACGCTGTCCTCTCACCCTGGTCGTCACAGTCACACCGGACTCTAAACCCGTACCTGTTGCCAAGCAACCAGGACTTCTGTCACACCAGAAGCTGCTCGATATCAACATCATGCCTCGAGGAGGGAGGAATGAGGAGTTTGGAGACATACCCAAGTTGACAAAAATTGATTGACAATTTATATCCAGTGTAACGGTGAAAAATCACCTTCTCAAAACAGCCCATTTCTCCAAAAGAAACTTTGAGAAAGAGTGTTAGTTTCTTTTTTCCCCTCCATGCTTTGCATTGAGAGTCCATGCTTGTTACCTCCATTAACAAAGACAGAGAGGTAAATACTATGCTCCCATGTGACCAGTCGGCAACAGTCAAAACGATGCTAAGGTTTCAGCCTCAGTTTCATTGGCTGGCGTGTTCAAACTGATTGGGATTCTCATCAAGGATCCTCTTTCCTTTTGTTCTGTAAATTAAAGCAGAGCCTGTGCATCGAGTTAATGCTCTTAAGTCAGACAATAAAATAATGGAAATGGCATGCAGGCACATCAGAGTCAAGAGTCACTGCTGGAGATCCTGTGCACATTTGTTCTGCTGTTTTCTGTTCAACACGATATTTTATTCAGTCTTTGATGGATGAGTGGCCAATCAGCAGTGAAGCACACAAACAGTTTGATTAGGCATGAAGAGGGAGACTCCTGAAATCTCAAAATGTATCATTGGTATATAATATTCATCTATTCTTACAGAAATGTAAACATTCTGTAGCACTGGGCTATTGGTTTGCCACTGCATGAATGTTTTTTTCCGAAATAAAATAAAAATCTATTATTAACGAAGAAAAACACTCTTGCTGTTTGCTCCACAAGAGTTTCTGAGTTTGTCTAATTGCTTTGGAAAAGGTTTCACATACCCTGGAGTTGCAGGTTTTTCACAGCCCATCAATTAAACAACCAACCATCAATTAAACATGTCAGGGTAAAATAAGGGTTAGGAAGGTTTTTATCTATATTCAACCTTTTTACTTGAGATTTAAAGTCAACTGCAATAACAAGTTGCAAACATTTAAAAATGATTTAAATGTCATGATTATAAAATCGTGACTTACATTTTGAATACATGCATGTAAAAGACACCTTAAATCAAGCCAAGCTAAAACCATAAAACAAAGTATAAAGCACATAATAGCAAAGACCAATGCAAAACAATAACGGACACGAACACATCGAGATTCTAAAATGCCCCAATACATCCGTAGCCTGGAGAGATGATTTAAATACACAGAGAAGCCACATTTAGCAGTTTTAAGTCTACAGTAGCTGCAGAGGGATCAGCACACACAATAGCTCTTTTACCCACTCCAAGATGCCTACACTGTCACAGATAAAGATGAGTCACAGCCATAACATGGATCTGACCTGGACGAGACAGGTCGTCCAGGTCAGATAATTAGTCTAAATCCTAAAAAAAATAAAGATTTAGACTAAATAATTAGTCTAAATCTATTCAGTAGAATTCTCATGTGTTCAAATGCTGACCAACGTGAGACGATATAAATGTGTCTGATGGTGGTTGTTTATACCACCATCACTGAGCAGGACTGCTTTATGGCAATATTGGATTTGGCCGTATACAATTCACTGGATAATCCAGAAACAGATAAAAATGTTTAGTTTTCTAGAAAATCTTACTATATCACAACATATATCAATACCACAATATGAAATAATATGGATACAACTCCTAGCTACAAAGTAAGATTAACAAGATTAGTCCCTCAGGTATTTTGAAGTAAGCTGAACTGCTCATAAGCTTTTTAAATAATCGTAATGATTTTTATTATCGGAAATAGAATGAATAGAATTAGAAATATGGGAAGCAGTGAGAAACCGATTTAAAGACGTGTGTCTGCGACATAAGTTGAAAGTCAAACTAGACTGCCTCTTTCCTAATGCACCACTGATCACCAATGCACTTGAAGTAACCTTTCGTCTGCCGCTGTGATGTGTGTGCTGCGAATGTCGAGGGATTCACACAGACCTAATGACTTCTGCGCCTGTTTTTCCATTACTAAAGGAGATCAAATGGGAAAACAAACTGGTCAAAGAGAGCAGAAGTCGCAATTGATAATCCCCTCACTGTCACGCGGCAGAACCAAATTTAAGTGATATCAGAAATGTGTCCGTTTCAGAGAGAGAGAGAGAGATATTAACTGGTCTTGCACAGCAGAGGCAATATCATGTTCACTCCAAGCAGACTCGAGCAAACGTCAAGGTAACTGGAAGGGTTTCAATTAATAACTGATCCAGGTCTGAAGTGCAGGCATGTTTCAGTCAGACTGCTCAGGATTTCAAAGCTCAGGAGGTAGAAAACCAGACATGTGGATAAGCAGACGTGACCTCTGCCCTCATCAGACAGATCTGTTTATTGCAAGTGATTCAGTGTAGGAAATACAAAAGAGCTGCTCCTGCTGACTGTGTGTAATGCACAGTTATAGTTAGCGATACTGACCGCCCTTTGTATTCTGATAATGCTTTGGACCCCCACACACACACACACACACACACACACACACATACACAGGACCACTTGTCTCAAAAGCTCCTTTCAACATGGATAAGGAAAGAGATGTCACATTTTGTCCTTCCTCTTCTGGTATCAATGTCTGATATCGATCCATCCTCGAGTCTATCGGTTTTCATTACCTGTCCTCAGTAACTTATCTCAATTGTTATGGCTGTGACTGCTTCCAAAGCCCCGGCCGGCTCGGTGTCTTTCCCAGGTCATCCTTTATAGAACTGGAGAAGCAGAGACGTCTGGCGAGTCCTAATAAAGACATATCCCCTCCGAACAAATCAATGCTGACAGTGTGTTTGCATAGATTAGGAGGCTCTCCCACACTATGATTTCTCATCAGACACATGATGAGGAGATGAGAGATTGGCATTTGAGCGGAGGATTGTTGTATGGGCCAGGCTGATTTGATTGTGTTTGCATTTCATCTGCCAACATTGATGGAAACGATTTTGATCCACGCGTCGCATTGTCACCTCACCAGCAAACCCTCTCAGGTGGAAAATACATGCATTTCACATTCCTATTTCAATAAACCTCCACAACTGCCTTATAAAGATGCTGGGAGATTATATTTTCTTTGTTGATTTGAAGCGGATGTTGACGAGGCTTCTACAATGAAAACGGAAGATGATGGAGAAAATAATCAAACACTGCACATATGCTTTGTACTTCAATGAAGGTGATTTTTTTTCAGAGTTTACAGTGGAATCATATACACAATTTAAATAAACTCTAAGATTAACTTTTTATACCTCCACGTGTCATTTCAAACCTTTATAAGGGAATATAACCCCCAGGTTTATCGGGAACAGCTCCTGTCCTCTGTCAATCCTTTTGGAATAACGTGCGTGACGTAGCCAGTAAATCTTTTAAAACCATCTATCACTTTCTTATTATAACTAATAATGTGTTATGGCACCACAGGGCTAACCCCTGCATTGGCAAACCAGCGAGGATTCATTTGTATAAAATATGTATTTTCTGATTGACTAGGTCCAGGATTGTAATGTGATGACATATTTAATTTCTGATCTAAGGGGGAGATAAGCTAGGCTTAGCTCAAATGATCTGTAACCTTTATTTTAATACCTCAATACTTATCCGTGGCATTATAGCAGCCAATCACCTCACTCACACCAACACCCTCTCTCCCCTCCCCCTGTCACTGTATTACATATTTTTTTCCTTCACTTTTTCTGTCCTTTATAGGTCAACAACATGGATGCACATAAATACTTTTTACCTTTACAGGAGACTAAAAGGGAGATCCTTGACCATGAATGACATTTAGTAAAAGCAGCAAGCTGTCATTTTGATGTTGTCAAATTTCAGGTGAATTCAGGACAGAGTCTTCCTAATGGCACTAGGGCCGCACAACAGTGATTAAACATGATCTTTAATGGAATATTGAAGAACAGTCCTGCTGCAATTAAGGCACAATCTGATAGGCCTGCGAGCCAGGATCTAATGAACAGTCGGAAATAAAAGAATCAAGGGGAAAGAGGACAATATAGTCCTAAATGAACAAAAAGGCCTTGTACCACCTGCTAAGCATCGATCAGTAGCCACGGGGACTAATTGATAATGCATTATTAGCTGCTTCCCCATAATGCAACTTGTATTTCATCCTGTCCTTGATTGTGGGATGGAAGGGGGGAAGGGTTTGGCGATGAAGCACAGAAAAACAGATGGCAAGGTGAATTGTTCCCGTGACACATCTGCCAACGTGTTCTATTAGGCTTCTCAGGCAGGTCAGCTCAGTGTCTGAGTGCCTGTGTGTGTGTTTTTGTGTGTGGAGGCAGGCCTTTCTCAAAGCTAAGCAACATACCTCAGAGTGAGAAGGGAGTCAAAGTGGATTTAATTGAAGCCTGTGTTTGTCTGGCCTTGAGACAATTGTGGATGTGTTTTGGAGCGGTGGGAGTAAAGTGAGGCAAGCAAAATTTCAAACGAACCAGCTGTGCTGATTGATCTCGCCGATAGACTCGTACAAAAGCCACAATTCTTAGTGTCTCCGAATTTGTGCAAGTCGTATTTTTATTTGGAAATTTGGAGTACGTTAGGGTCTCTTCCTTTTGAAGTTGGTCTTGACATGCAGGAATAATGAATTTCAAAATTAACTGCAATTAGTGGAACAAAACTAAATTTATAATTACCATTTGTCAAACAACAACGCTCGCGTTCCAATCTCCCACGCGCACAGCCTTTGTCCTCCCACCAAAACATATCCCACGTCAGTCCCGCGCTCTGCTTTCTCTAAAGTAATTTTGTATTTGTCAGTCTCACAAAAGCTGTGCCCTTGCTGGAAGTTGGAATCCATTCAGCAGTCATAGTGGCTCTCACTCTCACAACAGTTCAAGTTATTTATTTACCTCATCTAGTAAAGACTTTTGAAAGCACTTGTTTGTGCAGAAAAAGCTTTTAAAAATCTGTGTGATCATGTTGAATTCATTGTTTTTAAATAATAATAGATTGCTGGTTATTTTCTGCTATGTAGTGTAAAGTATTGTAGCTTTGCATGTTGGATCATGCATTTTCTGAATGCATAAGTAAAAATGCATTTTCACCTACATTTCCAAAGGCAGGCAGAAGTCTGTGTGCCTTTTTTTTTTTTTTTTTTGTGGGAAAGCAGCTCGGTCCTCAGAGCTACATGGAAATATTTGCTTGGATCCGTCTAACCGTAGTTCTAAGCGAAACATCTGAATAAAATGCGGTCTGTATGCTGCAATGAAATGCAGCACATGCATTACCCAGGCCACATGTACTGCCCTTGTGCCGAGCAAATAGAGGCCAAAGTTGCAAATGTGCTTGGATTCCACAATGTGCTCAAAATGTGCCGTCTTAACGCGGTACAAGTCAAAATGGAGCAGAAAGAAGCCGATAAACGTCCTCCCTGCCATGCTATTTTGATTATAGGCAATGAACTTTGATGTTTTTCTCATTTTCCATTTTTTACTGTAATATAATTTAGTCTTTTAACTTACCTCCACCTCCCTTGAAAATGAAAGACGTGCGTGTTATGCTGACAGGAGGAGACAGAGTGGGAGTTTGTGGTGTCAATCAACACCTGCTCTGCTCAAATTCGTTTAAAAATACTGGAGCTGGGAGGTGTAGTGAGGGAGCTGACAGCTAAATAGTCCACAGAGATTTTTGATAGGCAGAGGAATTCAGTGGCTGACAGTTAAAGCTTTGTGTGTTTGGCCCTAAGGAGACTTTCAGTATGGTATTTTACACACTCCTCGAACAAACATCAACTCACCGTTCTCCTCCTTTTTAAACTAGAAGCTGCAAGGTGTCCTGGGTATTGGGATAGTCATAGCGTAGTGAAAAGACTATTTTATGAAATAAGGGAAGAAGAATAGCTTCAATCTCCTCATGAAGCGCTGTGTAAAATATGAAAAGAGGCACAGGACATTTTTTCTGGAAGCATCATAAATAAGAGGTGAGCTGCAGGTGGGATGCTGTTTTTTTAACCAAAGGCATCTAAAGCCGTGTAGTCTAAATTGTACACACTCAAGCTTACAGTGGACTGCATATACGCAGCCTGCTGGACAGTGGGTCAGGTGGGTGACAGAGTGAAAAACAAGCAGGCAAATGTGTTCTGCCTCATGTTTCAGGAAATAAAAACAGTCAATTATTAGCATGCTCCTATCCACATATAACACTTCTAGATCCAGTATCCTGTGGTCAATGCGTCGACCACAAACCCATCAAAGAAAACGCAGAGGCGACGCCGCACGTGTTTGAGGAAACCTTTTCGACGGAGCGGAGGTTCAATGAGGCACGCTGACAACAACAAGAGCAGCGGTCTTGGTCAGGAAGCAGTCTTGAGGATTGCATGCAATTCAAATTAATAACTCATTCACTGGCATTGTTTTAGACCAAGAGTTTGTTTTCTGAAGAGGTTTGTTATTCTTTTCTTTTTTCTGTCTTTCAAGGGATCTCAAAGCAGCGTGTATTTAAAGGGCAGTCAAAGGCTGAAGATTTACTTTCCAGCATTCAATCACAGGACAATTCAATGTACTTATTGAAAAATGAGAAATAACAAAGCTGTGTTTAGGAACCGATGAGTCCTTTCACCTCTAAGTTTGTTAGAAATATAACTTATAAAAAATCTCTCATATTTATTGGTTACAGCTTTTCAAATGTGATTTGTTGCTTTTTCTTTGTCTCATATGAGAGTATACAGAATATCTTAAGGGTTTGAAATATTGGTGGGATATAAGAAGCTATGTTAAATGCATTTTCTGACATTTAATAATCCTGATTCATTAATTGATAAATCAAGAAAATAAATGTCAGATTAATCCCACTGGAAATTGGTTTCAGCACTTTTTGTGATCTTTGCAAAGCTTTGGAACATTATATCTCTTGTCTGACTTATCACATTTTCAAATCATCACTTATATCGGGTTTTCTCCTTTTTAAGTAAGTTTATGATTTCTTCTGCTTCTGTGCATATTATTCCAGCACCGTCTTCCAACATCTGGTGCCTCTATCAAGCCAAACTCAGGGGTCCACTCTGCACTTTCACTCCATTTTCAACGTCAGGTTATTTATAAAGTCCACAAGTCTTGCATCTACCGTTTTAAATATTAATATAGTCACATTTGAACAAAGAAATGAATATTTAAAGACTCAATCCGTGTTCAGTCTGCAGCACTTCATCCCCTCGTGCTTCACATTATTGTCGATTCTGGACTTGAAAACATGGTCCACGTTGGAATGAGAACCATGTAGAGAAACAGCATGTGACCACTGGGGCAAGTGGGGGATTTAAACAGATTTCAGATTGAGGCTGTGAACATTTTCCATTATTCTCTTAAGATCTAGCCATTCCATACCCCTTATGATATGCCACAGACCGGTAGTTACTTTTTTTTTTGCCTTCTTTTTTTTCTTTTACTTTATTCTCAGGGTAAAGAAAGCATGGAATAAGGGTTCAAGGCTTCATTGGGAAACATTTTTCTCATAAAAACACTAGTTTGTGTCCCATTTCAGCTGGTTCCACTTGGTTCTCCAGGAAATGGTGCAAGGGTGGTAGGTTAGATTTTGGATATTACTTTGTCCTACACATCTTCAAAAAGAATTTATTCAGAGAAACAGTGTTTCAGCACAGTGATGACACTGACACCACAGGTTTCTCGCGATGCTTAAAGTCAATGATTTCCAGGCCAGCTCAGCCATGACATACAAATTGTCCCCATTTCATAACTCCTTAAAAGACAAAGCAGTCTGGCTTTGACTTTTATCTATCAACCTTGGTTGTAGCTCTTTTTTTCCCTTTTACTTTACTAAGGCAGGAAGGTTTCACTGAGGTCAAGTACTTTTTTAGCAAAGGAAAGAACCTGAGTTTGATGTGTAACTGAAAGGTACTTGCTAAAATATTCTCAAATCTTGCAAGATTGTCTTGTATCGTGCACCGTTTTGTGTGAATAACACTTTTTTTCAATTCATTACTGAAGTATTGCTGGTGCAATAAATCAAAATATTATCAATTGGTTGATGATGCTTGATGATTTGTCCTATCTAGGTGTTTAGAATGACACCAAATATAAACATGTCACGAACAGGTAATTTGTTACAAATAGAGAAAAAGAGAGTTGGATACTGAAGAGTTGGATAAAAATGCCAGATTGATCAAAATCAATGCCAGTTTAATAATCTATATAACATGCTAATTGGAGTTAGAGAGCAAATTGATGCTAATTAAAACATTCATACATATTCATTTTCATTTAGTACAAGTTATTTAGTTGTTTTGCACAAATAGTGAATGTTATAAGAACAAATGGGAATTTTAGTATGTCGAAGTACTGACAAAAATGTAGACAACATTTGTAGAAAGACTTTCGTAGCCTCTGTTCCCCCAGGCTGTTTACTGAATGCTGTTTGTTGTTGTGCCAAATATTTACATTCACCCACGCACCTTCATTGGATTACCAAAAACCTCTGCCTCCTAACTCAGACAACACTGCCGGCCAAAGGCCCAAGAGGGACCAACCAGTCTTCAGGAGGGAGGGGGAAGCCCTAATGCAATTTGTATGGCACAGAGCACTCGGCTACCAGATGGGAGCCAGGCTGACTTACCTGAAGGAGTTTTCCTTATTTACTTTGGCGCCCAAGGCCATGTCAGACAAGGGGGAGAGAAACATGTTAGCCCGGGCAAATTATCAGGGCTTTCATGTGGGTTGCGTTCTATCAGATCTTCCCACTCTGCAGAATGTAATGGAAGCAGAAGCAAAGTGCTCAGGGCCTTCACCTCCGACGTGTTCTCAATTGAGGTAGGACAAGGTGTGTGTGGGAGATAAAGGAGCAGGGCCCAGTCACTCCCAGCCTGAAGACTGTGGCATATAGAACATTCTGCTCTTGCCAATCATCAGGGTCAGGATATTGGATGGAGAGTAATTACAACAAGGGGACTTTAGTAAGGGCACCGTGGTAAATCACAGCACTGCCTCTGTGCGTGTGTGTGTGTGCTACTAAGGAAAGGTTAGGCAAACTAATTATGGAGGGACAGTGTAAATAGAAAAGATCCATTGCTTTTAATTAATGTCCATTTGATGTAATCAGTTGTGGCTTTTCTATGGCGGCCAGATATAAATGTGAAATAAATAAACGGCAACCGATTTTTGCTGTCTGGCATGTGACAGCTATTCTGAAGTTTTGTGCATGAATTCATTATCACTTCCCAAACCTGTGAACACCTGTGCAACTAAAAACAGAATTTTGAGTGTCATTTATGTGCACTGCACGGCACACTATTGTAAGATCCTTTGTGCACTTAGCGTGCTGTTATGTCAGTGATAAATATGGCAGTGAAATTTCTTGCAGAGTGAAGACTTCACTTTCCCGGTGCATGCAAAGTGTGCACGTCATTCATAATTACTACTAGCCCAAACCATTTTAGACTCAAGATCATATCACCTCACATATTGCTGTACACATGTGAGATTTAAATTAACTGTTAACTCTTAAAGTGTCTTCTCCATCATTTTGAGTTGTGAGATCTTGTTAGGTAGAGTAGTTGTTCTTATGTAAAGCCGATTAAGCAATCTGTAGCAACCCATTTATGGTTGAGGTTACATGTTTTATTTATTATGTCAGAGCCTTTATGGTGACTTTAGAATTTTTAATTTTTTTTAAAGCACGCCAATCGATAGATGTCCATTAATTGTAAAAACAGTATTGCTAACAATTGTTTTTGTTTGTTTTTCATTTTAATTTTGTGTAACACAGTGCTCTTTGCAATAAAGAGACTCTTAATATAAAAATGCATGTACCATTAATATTGTGCTGTTTGATAGAGGCTTGTTATTAAAATTATTTTTTTTTCTGGGTGGGACCATTAACAAGTTAAAAGGTCCTGAACCTCCAGTCACTTAGCAACTTTTCAAAGCAAGCATGCTAGTCCATGACTTTTATTGTTTCTTCTGTCCTGCACCATTTACTCTTCTCACTCCGCCATCAAGGCTCCACCTGAGTCTCCTTGGAGTGGCATTGGACTGAACCTAGCCGGATTGATTGGAGCCCTACCTGCTCGCCTGTTTGTCAGCCATGAATAATCTGTACCGACATTCAGAGCATCAGCAGGGGCCTTGCAGCGTGCATTCATTGTGGAAAATGGACAGCTCAATCAAAAGAAGCTCTTGAAAAGCTGGCCATAACCAGAGGCAGAGCCTTGACCCAGAACGCTGTCCTACTGACTTGAGACGCAACCTCGCCAACACCCCTGAATGGGCGGCATGACTGCTGAATTCCCTGTGAACTCAGGGCTTCTGTTTGCCTCCCCACCTCCCTCCCCGGTCCCGTCGCTCTTGCTGTTTAATAGAGCCATGCTTCACTCAGAAGGCCGCGTTATCCTTGTTAGGAGACAGATGCTTATGGCGCCACCTGCCATTCTCTGCTCTTTACATCAGGTAGCATGGGCCACCCATCACCGCACTGCTTTACATGGTAATGGAAGTCTGAAGACTTGACGATAAAGCAGTTATGCCCTTGGCTCTGTGACCTGTGGATAACTTTGGATTAATTACACATGAAATACTGCACGTGTTGCTGTGTACCGGTGTTTTTAGACTGATTTCAATAGGCTGTTCGGCTCCAAAGTTGTGTTTTGACAGCCCCGTTTGGTGTCAGGGTTTCTTTCATGTAGAGAAGGTAAAGTAATTGGTCTGAGGAAGAGCGCATTGTTGGTCCCCTGAAAAGAAGCTCTGGACACTCGTGGCGCTGATGATGACACTGATGCCATCTGGTACAAAGAAGAACCGCAGGAGGAAATGAAACACTTAGAGCATGCTTTTGACTGGTTGCCAGGATGTGCAGACAGTTAATTCTTGAAAGCGTTCATCTGTGATGTCTCCCCTCAACCATTGTGAACTTTCTCCCTTGAAATGGTGCATTCCCCTGATGTAGAGTCACCCAACCCTAATCCTCCTATATCTACTGATGAATCCCAGCCACACACACAGTAGGGATGCCGCCTAATTGAATTTCCCTGGTTTCAATGAACACACACTCAGGACCTGCGAGTTCCAGTCCTTGCCTTTGATAAGCAAATGACCCCTATGGAATTGAGGTCACAGCCTGCGAAAACAAGAGTGAGGGAGAGAAAAATAAAGTCCCGCACTCTGACAAGCCCAATATCGACTCACCCGGGATTGAGTCCAACGAGGTTTACCCTGCATGTGTTGAGCCCCTGTTGGGTTAGGAGGGAATTCATCCTACACACTCAGAGAGATGCATGTGCTCTTGTCTCACGGTGTTACTGTTCCTTTTCTACATCACAATGGAGTGCATGTGTAAATAACCTTGTCTTCTCCACAGATTAGAATAAAGCACAATACTGTAAATGTTGGTGCGTCCTTCTGTGCGCGTGCCAGTGAATCAAGTAAATAGCTTTTATTGTACTTCAATGCCGTGAGACTTTACAACAAGCTCCACAATACAATAGTGAGGTCAGTTAATTCATGATGGTATTCCTTCCATTTCATTTGTTAAAGTCTTCAGGGAGAACAGTGTGTTTGCTTTAGTGTCTCTAAGCCTGAGCCCAGAGTCAAGATACAAGCTCTGCATGCTCTGTCTGCTTTACACACATTGTTGATTGTTGATTAACATACCTGGGTATGTTCAGATAAACTGAATCATATCCATTTTCCCAATGAAAATGGATGTCCTACAAACACACTTATTTTCCGTTGATTTACTCACTAAAATAACCTTAAACATTTTCTGCTTATTGTACACTCCTCAATTCTTACTGTGTACTTACAATAGTTACGCTTTACAAGCAGCAGTCAGTGATTTGACTTAAAAATTGTGTTTTGCCCTTGGATTTGCCGCTCTGGCAACATATCAGTAACACCTTCCATGAGTGTTTTTTAGGTTAAAAACCAATTGAATCTGTTTTTGCTTAAGGTTAATATTCTTCAAAGAAGACGCTAGAATTGCCCATCAATCAAAGGACAGAGGGCAATGCACTTTATACTTAAAATGGAAATACTACATTATTTATCGTAAATTATCAGCTTTCTATTAAGGGAACTAAACATGATTTAAGTACCGTTAGTGCAATAATAAATCTGGAGGACCAAAAATGACCTGGTGCAGAGCTGTGAGGGACTAGCTGTCCAAGATGAACTTAACTGGGGGGGGGACTCAACATGTTGCCAAGGATAGGGACCACTGCAGAAGGCCTTTTGTGACCTTGTTCCACAGGGAGCGAAGAGGATTAAGTAAAGTAATAATATTAGTAATAATGCAGCAGGTAACACAGGATCACTTTGTTCACAATGCATAAAAGTAGCAGTTTACATAACATAGTAATAAATGTCCAGCAAAACGACGGCAGTGACCACTTTAAATGGACTGAAAAGCTGCTCCTTTTTTGTTTATAAAATATTTATAAAATTACTGAATTATGTAATTTTGTAATTTTGCAGTGATTTTGTGGGTGTGTGTGTGGGTG
>JAVQJD010087589.1:0-13155 GCA_036023655.1 Nannoperca australis
ACGTTGGGTCTTTGTGTGTGTGGAAGTTGGTCTCGACCGGCTCCATGTGATAGAGTGCCCTGAGATAACTTTGTTATGATATGGCGCTATATAAATAAAATTGAATTGAATTGAATTGATTAGAAATTTGTGTTAACGAGCAGTTGAACAGGCGTAACTAATAAAGTGGCCAGTGAGTGTATATATTCACATGTACATATACTCGCCAGACATTTTTTATTTACACAGATATGCCTACAAGTACATGCAGGGCTGTAGCCATGGAATAAATTTTACAGAGGTTTAGCGACAGCTGAGATTTTCTTCAATTTGCTGCAGTCCAGAGTATTAACAGCTATTCTTAAGCGCATATTTATATCTGTCTGATTCTCTGCTGTCTGTATTCCACTGCCTCTGCATATTCTTTCCCTTCTCCCAGTCTAAAGTGACTCTGTTACTCCAAAGGTTTGGGCAGAGAAGGTCTTTTTTCTTTTGTTCTTCTCTCTCAGGTGCTTCTACTGACAAATAATAAACTGCTAGCTAAATAGCCTGTAGATACATTTTAATAATTATATAGCAGTTTTTTTTTACAATTGCCAACTCGTATTCATCTATACTGAGTTCATGTTTTCATCCATCTTCATACTTTGACATAATATTCATTGCACCACAACTTTCAAAATGTCATGCCGTTGGTTCAGAATGTATACTGTTATACTCAAACTCAACCACCACCAAACCTTTGTATTGACACTCCATTGTACACATTTACATCATAGTGTAAAAACCTAATGTAATACTAAATTAATGTATGTAATGTAAATTAGACTGTAATTTGCTGGATATCTGGACATATCTGCAGCAGGTTGCAATATGAAGAAGTAGTGGAATTATGTGTAGTCAACATTTTGCGCTTGGAATGAAAAAATAAAACGTTGCAACATTTGCTCTGTGAGGCAGCACAATCCATGCAACACACAAGTGTCCTTCTTGTTGTTGTAATGAAATCTTGGTTTTTGCTGAATAAAGAAAGAAAGATAAAAGATACTTCAAAAAAAGAAAACACTGCTGCCTGTTGTCAGAGTTTTAAGGTCATTGTGTTCAGTGTTACTGTTGGGAGACACATGTCCGTGTTCTGGTACCACAGAGTGTTTGGTTGCTTTAGTGCACTTTGCATGTTACATTAACTGTGCTGAGCTGTATGTCGGTAAAGAAAACTGTCTGAATACTGAAAGGCAAATAGAGAAATGTGTGTTTAAACTGAATTATTAAATTGGATTTTTTTTTTTTTGCCTATTTCATTATAAGCAGGCGTGCAGTATTAATAGATTACTGAATGTGCGTTGCGACTGAACTGGAGGATTTTATTGGGCTTATTGAATCCAAATTCAAGCAGTTTAATATTGAATTCTATGGGCTCTGTGATCATACAGATTCAAATAATAATACCCCCTACGTTCTCTCTCGTTGTTTAACACTGTATGTCTATGCTGTTTTATGTGGAACTGCCCCATGAAGCCGTCTTTAATTAACCCCCCGGGGAAAAATAAAGGTTTTTGAATTGAATTGAATTGAATTAATCAGAGAATGCCCAAGAGCAGACCCATCCATGGACTGAAATCTCGCTCATCATAGGAAGAGTAAAATCTTGCACTTGTTTGTGCTTGTGGCCAATTTTAGGAAAACATGATCAGCTGTTATCACTGTTGATTCTGTTGGTTATCTTGGAAGCAGCCGTTTTTAGTGGCGTTGCCTTGATTTCATTATATTTTTTGGATGGTGTCTCTAACGTTTTGTCCCCATGTATATAAAAAAGGGTGGACAAAATATTACATGCCTAACATCCCTCTCTAAGACGGCCAGATGTTAAAAAGCTATTCATGGCCAAATAGCATTTTTACTGATATTGTTAAAGCAGCAGTGTGGCACTGTGTGTCTCTGTGCTGCTGATCAGTAGCCACTGTGTGATACACTCACTGTTCTCAAGGATACTCAGAGGTTGTGTTGAAGGAACCGATTGTTCCTGCCTGTATTGGCCACAACCCTAAACAAACCTCAGTGTTCAGCAGACTCGAAGGCTTCATCACCTACAGTTGTTCAAGCATGTTCTTTTAGGTGAACATGTTTACTACATTATTAACTGATTTCTTTCTTTCTTTTTCAGTTGTATGAATTGGATGATGATGAAAAGCGCAAAGAGTTTCTTGATGACCTTTTCAGTTTCATGCAGAAACGGGGTAAGTGATTTTCACTTTCGTACAAGATTACACTTCTTCTCTTATTAAAACTCTTGTTCAGATTCATACCTTTTTCCCCAGTATCCCTTAATATGTCCATCAATCCTATCAGTTGATAACAATTTACCACATTACATGCCCATTGACTGTAGTGTTCAAAAGATGGGAATATATTTGTGGTGTGTCCCTGTCATGTCCTTCACAGTTACAGTGTTCCAGGATATAGAAAATGGCAGTCTCTGAATCCACTGGCTATCAGTTGATGATTTAGTCTCTGGGGGTAACGACCTATGTTTCAGGGCTTCCTGTGTAGCCAACAGATATCCGGATAACGGATATCCAGGCCAAGACTTCCTCTTTTCAATTTCAGATTTATTGATATATCGCCATATAATGTATAAATTACCTCTGCACTTTTTCATATAGAGCAGGTCGAGACCGACTCTAAATTTACAGAGACCCAACAATTCCCACCTCTTCTGTGCATCATTACTTATGCAGCAATTTTGGAATCCATTGGCAATGGGCCTGTCGATGATTTGAATGCAGATACATTTTAAGAAAAGTAATAAAACGCTAATCTCTAGGGTTCCGAGATTGATAAAAAGCTAATACGCCGTCAGACGATAGCCCATTGGTTCCCAGATAGTTTTTTAGCCAATGCACTCCTCGTCTTTTGCTCTTTGCATGGACTGTTTACCTGCATGCAACTAAAGCCCACTCAAATGTGATTGGTCAATACTACTCGGACTACAAACCTAAAACGAGAACACCCTCGATACCGAATTCTTGTCCCTTGCCTACAGATTCTCGTCCACATCAGAGCTCACTTGGTGTTCTCAAGGTTTTGATATTACTTGGTTTATAAAAAAACAAGGTTCAAGGTGCATTAGTTTGTAAAATCCTGTGGTTTCAGTCTGTTTTCTGAAATACTACACATGTAGAAGCTACATTTAATTGACAGCCTAAAACAGGCTTAGCTTTGACTTTTAAAAATGAATACAAATGGGAAATATTTTATACTATCTCTACATAAAGCTAGTGAGATAAGTGAAAAATGTGTATGAATTATGAAGTTTATGTGAAAATAACAAACAATCAATTTTTCAAAACATCTTATAAACATGGTTGTTAGAACAGAAAAGCATTTTTTTCTGAGTATCAGGATCAGGATCTTCTTGGCACAGTTGGACTGCAGTAAGCCAATCAAAGGTTAATGACTGCAGTGCAGCAACATGTCACCACAGAAGAATCATCTTCAGTCTTTTTCTACCTGCCGGGCCACACATCATATTATATAAACAGTACATACACTGAGCATACAATAGTCTTTAACAAATCTCTACCATTATCAAACCATATCCATAGCCATTTCTGCAATAAGTAACCCCTCAACCCCTCCAGTCACACACAAACAGAAAACCCCATCTCCATGACCACTGAGCTTCCCCATCCACTGAGGAAGACTTAGAGATGCAGTTGAAAGAAGACATTTCTATTGTTTATTTTTCCTGCTTTAGACAGGACCTTGTATTTCCTCTTTCATCTTTCACTTGAGCTATATAGTTCCAGAGACATATGAAGTTTATCACCTTTTTATGATCTGCTGGAATAACATAAGAACAAATAACTGTACTCTTTCTTTAACTTTCTGATGGCAGCTGCTGGTTTTGTTTGGGAGATAGATCTGTGTTTAGGCCATTCCATCATGTGAGGAAGTTAACCAGCGAGCAGAGAATAAAAGGCACTACCAGTTACAATGGCAATTTCAGGAGCACATGGCTAGTTTGCCATATTTGAGTTATTTTGTTTTACACATACATTTGTGATAGATACATACATACGTTTTATGTCCTCACCTGCTGGTCCTTGACTTACAATGCAATGGCTTGGAATTATGGAAAAGCTGATTTCTTATTTTGCATTCTATGAAATCATCTGAATTGTTCAAACAAGAATAATCAATAATTGCTGTCATTTTGGAATATTTGTACTGCTGTTTGGTTTCCTGTGCAATGTAAGAAATGAATGCTCCTATAAATATAGAATCATTCAATCATTTTGCTCATCGAAATGTTAACATACATAAACAGTACCAGTCAAAAGTTAGGACACACTTGAATGGGACTGGTACTGTACACTTACAGAGACATTACTTTTCTGATGTCAAATAGATGTCAAATAATTTTCTTAACATTTCCAACATGAAATGCAGTACATTTAATTAAGGAAGTTCAAGCACTGCCAATTTAACATTTTATATGAATAAAAAAAATTCCTTCTTTCAGACATTTACATATTGAAGTTGACTAGTGGATCAACATCAGATGTCCCTGCAAACCTGGATTGGGTTGGACCAGCTATTTGTGAACCCATCACTTAGTCCATAAGCTCTTAGTACTGGCTAGTTTCAAACTACTGTTTAACAAAGCCATTCAAACTTAAGGAATGTCTTGGCTAGTAAAAAGTTTAGTGATGGCAAATCACTTGCTAGGAAACATTTGTAGTGCTATCCAATCAAAAGCAATCAACGATGCAAACAGGAAATCAGTGTAGCATCACAAGGCTGCACATTACTACTAAAAATAATTTAGGGGGCTAAGCAATATGATAAACTTATGTGCTGGTCCTTTGTAAATATAGATATGACTCATTTACATTACCCATTAAAAATCAAAAGTTTGCACACACTTGAATGGGAAAGTGTGTCCAAACTTTTGACTGGTACTGTAAGTACAAGTGAACAACTGAATCCAGTTCTGTATCCCTAGTATTTGGATCATTTTTATAATTTAAACCAACATTTGATTATTAGACACTGATGCTTTCAAATTAATAATGCATAAAGATTGAAGTTTGAAGATAAAACACTTTATTTTGTAGCTTCAAAGTGATACTTTGGATCTTTTGATGTACGATCACACGAGTTACTCATGTGAAATCCACACATGGATAATATAGGATTTCTGATACTGATACCACAGATTTTTTGTAATAGCTGTAATAGACACATTTTTTTTATTTTAGAAATGAACTATATTTTTACACTGTAAAGAGGGAACCACTAATGAGAAAAAAAGAAAACACCAAAAACGATTTTTTCCAGACTTCACTTATTAGATTAATTAGATAATTTTGTTAGAATTTTTGGTTAGATGGATTTTTTCATCTTTTTTAATAGTTATAGTATACAGTATGCTAGCTTTATATTTTCCTTTACATACATGTATTTGAACATGAAATGTTATACTGCCACCTGTAGTATACACTGTATTTGATGTATTAAATAGAAGAAGATATATATGACACATGAAGAGATGTTTTAGATGTTTTTGGTTGTGGGAAGTCTCATGTGTCCAGTCCAGCTGTGCACTGTGACAGCTGCAGGAAAGCAAATGTTGATGAAGTAATGATGTAGTTGGGTGGTCACTTGGGTTTAGAGACAGTATGGATTGTTGTTGGAGCATTCAATTAGAGATTGATTTTGGACTTAGTGTAGGGAGACATTGTCAGTGCAAAGCAGATCAGCAGCAGCCTATCTCCACTGTTAGCCTCTGACAACTGTGATCAGAGTGGCCTGCTCCAAATATCCCAATCAATGTTTCTTGAAAACATCACTGTCATTCTACACTGACAAAGAAATGTCAGCCAGCTTAGTTTATTAACCAGAGATCTGGGTGAAAGTGTCAACCATACAGTGCTCCTTTAATATAGTTGATTTATTGGCAGGCTAAACCCAGACCACAATAATACAAGAGGTTTGGGCATTTTTGTAACAGGAGTCATAATATGTTTTGGTCAGCATAAGATATACGCACAATATGTGCAATATATGTCATGTCATTTTACATCAGGCCATGGTGGAAACATGCTCAGTGTGCCTACATGGTCTATATTAACCCATTCTGTTAATATACAAGTTATTTTGCATTAGCAAATGGCTTGGAGGAATGTCTGCCTGATTACCGTTCACTAACAGCATTTCCTCCCCAAACAAGAAGCGTGATGTTCTTATACCTCAGCGTGTTTTCACGCAGTTATCTGTTTAAATGTCTGCAATTGAGATATTTGAGAATTTCCGGTAGTTTAGGCTGAAAGACCTGAACTTGAGAGCTTTACATTTTTATGTGAATATATGATGGCAGTTACCTTGGCTGCATCGGTGGACAGTGACATCACATAAATATATCATCCTCAGGTTGGAACAGGTCAAGCCATTGGTCTAAACTTGTCTGACCTTCCAGCCACGAGTGAAGTTCAGTTAGTCCAAATTAAGCTGCACAGTGGCAGGTCATTGAACATTGGTTTTACTGTCATACTGAGTGTAGCTTTCACTTGAATAAGATAATCTAATACACTGTTTGCATGTTAGTTGCTGTAATTAGAACATAAGCGTTGAACACAGTTTAATTGCCTTCAGCCTTCAGGGCCTACATGTGAGGGTTATAAATCATTATGTGTATGGAATGATTAGAAACCATGATAGACTGAGTAGATGACGGAGTATCAGGATTAAGTTACTTGGAACATGTTTCATCAGAGCAAACAATATACACATAACTTTCATAATGTAGAAAGAGGCATTTATTCATTTTGTCACTACATCCTTTAGCCTTAAACAGTATGTTTGTTGACAAACACATGACCATGGCCATGTTTTCACCCTGGGTGTGAAGATCCCACCATGGAATTAATAGACATGAGTGCAGAGGACCATAAATGCAGTTTTTACCTGTGAAATAGATAGCACAAAGAAACTAAGTGTCTCAAGATTCTGTACATGTTTTCATTATCCTAGCCCCCTCCTGTCTGAACACTATCAAACCAACAAGTTCACACTGTTTTAACTCTGTGCGTCCACACTGGATGATATTGCTCCTCTTAAAAGGCAGGTCAAAGCCTACACAAGGAAAGCAGCTTTAGAGAAACCAGAATATTCATAGCAGTAATTCAGGGTGGGAATATCTGGTATGGCCTTAAAATGGATCTGTTTATACCTGTTAAACAGGAGGTTCTGTGTCTCCATTAATAACCTCATGTCATCGTTTGCTCCCATCAAGTAATGTTGTCCCTCAGGGTTCAGTTTTGTTCTCTGTGCCCATGCTTCCCATGGGACATATGATCCACAGACATGGTGTTTTCTTTCATTGTTATGCCAATGAAACACAGATCTACCCACCCGTTAAGAGCCACTGATCATGGCATGATCAGCAACCACATGACTGCCTATGTAATGTCACAAACTGGATGTGACAGTTCTACAGCTTAACTAGCAAAACAGAGATTGTTATAATCCTGTCCTCTGCTGGTTCCCTGTTAGAACACATCAAACCTGTGAAGAATCTTGCTGTTTGGTTGGACAGTATCTTCAAGTAGCACACAGCAGTCTGGTTTTTAACATCTTAGAAATGTTGCCAAATATGATCAATTTCATCTTTTCCAAGGCGTGGCTGAAAACTAGAGGTGACAGAACATTCACAGTCAGAGTCCCAAAGCTATGGAACAAGCTGCCTATAAAAAATCAGGTCAGCAGAATCAGTGAGCAGAGAACTGGTAGGTTAAAAATGATTTTGTAGAAAAAACTTTTTTAACAAACAGCTTTTCCTGATTTTTACTGGCTTACGGAGCAACAAGGTAGCAGCAGACGATGTGGCAGAGACAGGGTCCGGAGAACAGAATGAGTCTCAAAGCACAACTGTAAAAGGTAGATGCAAGAATAGCGAAATCCCCAAAATCATGGCATAAAGTGTAGCAAACACTAACTGGTAGCAGAGTCTATAATCTGGCTGAGTGGAAGTGCACAGAGTCAGAAAGTGGCAGCAGGTTAGAGGGGCACAGAATTATAGACATCCATCTATTCGCTGCCACTTATCCAGGGCCAGATGGTTGTCCAGATATCCCTCTCCCCAGCAATGTCTTCCAGCTCCTCCTGGGTCTCAATTCACAACAATTCAGAGTCCCACATGAGATATATAATCTTTCAAGCATATTCTGGGCCTCCCCCAGGGTATCCTACCAGTTGTAGGTGCCTGGAAAACTTCCAAAGGGATGAACCTAGAGGCATCTTTATCAGATGCCCTAACCACCTCCACTGGCTCCTTTTGTCCCTCCGTATGTCTAAGTGTGACTGAAGTTGGCCTACAGAGGAAACTAGTTGGCCGCTCGTATCTGCAATGTCGATCTTTTATTTACTACCCAAAGCTCATGACCACAGGTGAGGTTTGACCTACAGGCTCTGCTCCCTCTTCACCACAACGGTTCGGCACAACGCATCTTCAAACTGGCGATATACTGCAAATAAAAAGGCCAACTATACCATTCAAAGTTCAGTGGAGATCTAGAGGCGCTGCCATTCTACTTCATAACTCCAGTGGAACCAACAAATGACCTGTCTGATCCTAACAGACATTATGTTATTCTCTCTGGGAGATTAAGGGACACACATGGTACTAGCAAGCATGAATGCGCCTAAATGGGAAGATGTCCAGTTAATTTCCAGGTTTTTCACACTCATTACTGATATAGGCGGAGATTTGTAGTTGGTCCAGGATACCAGTCTCAACTTGTCCTCAGACGAACCTTATGTACTAGCCAATTTAGCAAAAGTACTAGACACGCACCAGACATCTAGATCTTCTTTTTTGTAAACGGCAAAGTCTTTAAAAAAAAGAATGACTTGTGAATATCACAGCATTGCCATTTCGGACCACGCCCCTGCCTCTATGGACATTATTCTTAATCATCCTACTCTTTCCCTCAAGCAACAGCGTTTCACTTCCTCTTTCCTGGCCAAGGACTCATTTAGACAGGTTTTGAAATCACAAATAGCATTCTTTTTACAGATCAATGACACGTCCAATGTCACAAGGGCTGCACTCTGGGAAGCTTTTAAAGCCTACACACAGGGCCAATCTATTTCATCATCTCTAAAGGCAAATAAGGCCAGGTGAGTAGAGATAATTTGGGATCTCCACTGCCTGGAAAGTTCACTTCAGAGCCCAGACACTAAGTAGATAGTATTTAAAAAATGCAATTTTAGACAATTTTGTAAACAATATTTGAAAGAAATAGGCCTTTTCTGTACATAAAAAAAGTTTTAGCTCTTTGAGTTCAGCTCATGTAAAATGTTGCGTTTATATTTTTGTCCAGTGTATATTAGAACAAAAACAATGTATCCACCTAAATCTGTTCCTCTATTAGATTATTTTGCAGATCACTTAGAATACATTTTTATCATCAGTAAATAATACCTCATATGCAGTTACTCCCAACCCTAAATTATATAACAACGCTTACAGCTCCATGCCAAACTGAGAAGGCTGGTAAAATCTCGACCAATGAATCCAGAGAATTAAACCTTCTTCAGGAGAGGTTCTCTCAGCTCCAATTAATAATCAATGGCATGTTTGCCACATTCTATTCTAAGATATACACGTCAGACCTCCCCTCGATTTCTGAGGAGGGGGGGACAGGCCTAATTCAATTGGATTAAATTAAAAAAATTGAGGAACTTGCATTACATTACATTTTGGCATTTAGCAGACGCTTTTATCCAAAGCGACTTCCAAATAATAGCTTTACATAAAGTGCATAGAACCAAAAACAACAAGATGTCTCATCAAACCTGTAAGGGCTGGTGATGAATCACAAGTGCCATAAGTAAGTACATCGCTGCCAGTGGCAGAATCCAAAAGAGCATTAAATCTAAGAACAGATTATCTTTGTACATTATCAAATACAATACATTCGAACTAAAATACAATTACACTATAATAACGTACAATATGCTATACTTTATAGATACAATGTGTCATTTAAGTTGTATTCCCGGAACAAATGAGTCTTTAGTCTTTTCTTGAAAGTGGCCAGACAGGTTGTTTGTCTGATGGATGTGGGGAGCTGATTCCATCACTGGGGGGCCAGACAGGAGAAAAGTCTTGAATGTGAGCGGGCGACCCTGAGAGAGCGAACTGCCAGGTGGTTCTGTGAAGTGGACCGTAGTTGGCGGGTGGGAGTGTAAGGCTGTGGAGGATGGTCTGGATGTACGTTGGTGCAGTCCTGTTCACCGCTTGGAAGGCCAGTACCAGGGTCTTGAATCTGATATGAGCAGCGATGGGTAGCCAGTGAAGGGAGATGAAGAGAGGCGTGACGTGGGTGAACCTCTGTACGTTGAAGATCATAATAACTTTAAAGTTGCCATTGCCTTTTATTGTGAATCTTCATATCCAGCTATACAATGTTCATGCAAGATCAACCATAGAAATACACATTGAATGTCATAGCAATCCCCCTTTACAACTAGTTTTTATATTTTGTTGGGGTTGTTCTTCTGAGATGTATATTTTTTCATATCACCAATTTAATAAAATGTATTGTACATATATTTTTCTTTTTCCCTTTTTATTTGTAGTTAAGTTTCTCCTTTCACTGAGAATGTGTTTTTACTAGGGATGGTATGGGATGTTTAGAAGTGTTTATTCAGAAAGATCAAAACCCAATTACTTTTGATACACAGTGGACAATCTAGCTAGATTGAAACAAGCATAATAACTGCTTTATTACTAGTCAAGATATCACTGTTGAACATGATTAACACGCTCCTAGTCTGTGTCCCAGGTGTCATTTCTGACTGCTATCCAAAGTCACTTTGTGTTGAAGTGTGGGGACTTGTAATGGAAAAACTGCTGGATCATTGTCCCACACTTTGTTGTTACATGTCAAAAGTAAAAGTATTATCTGACTCTGTGTTCTGTGACTTGACACTGTGTGCTCTTTAACACTGACTGGAGTCATGGTTCTAAGATAACTGGAAACTGCTGTCTGGGTGAGAAAGCTACAAGTAACAAGCTACAAATAAATTATTTATTTGTAACAATTGTATGGCAGCTCCTCCCTCCCTCCGCTCATTTTGCTGTGGAGACTGATCTCTGTATGCTTGAAGTCCATTTGCAAATGTCTTGAATTAACTTACAGACCTCCACCACAGGCTCAGATGAAACATTTGTAATTTTAGGCGATGTAATGGGAGATTAGTATGAGATCAGAATAGATTATGACGGGAAAAATAGAGCGTACTGCAGAGTCAACAATACAAAACTACTCAGCAGAAAACACATCCGTCATCCATATGCTTCAGTGGACAATGTGCATTTGTTTCATCTAAGTTTACATTGCATTGTATGTTTTTTACTTGTGCAAATAAACCTCACAGCGTTCTCATTTGTTAGATAACATTTCTAACACATTATGCTTATGAAAAGTGAGGTGGATAAAATCTGCCAGTTCAAAAAGTAGTAGGGACATGTCCCCTGCGTCCCCTGTGTAAATGACTCCTGGGCTGCTATAGTAGTAATATTTACATTTTAAAAAAGCAAGCATGTTAGAAACAAACATCTCAAAACTTTGATTCCACAATATATTCCCAATTTGAATTAAGTCTGTGTGACCACAAACTAAAAAACTAACACAAAGGGAATATTCAATAGACTTCAGCTATAAAGCTGACATAATGAGTAGGAACAGTGAGGGGGGATACCAGAAAGATGAGGTAATGCTAGTAGACACTTGTCTCATCAGAGGGTCAGAACCAGCGGGAGCAGTAAGTAGCTCCCTGACTTCATGTAACCTACAGTCACATGGTCAGGTTGAATGAGTCTTTATTCTTTTGCCAGATGCTCTTTAATACATGTTCCATGTCTGTCTGGCCTCCTGTTTCTCAACACCTACTAAGTGTGTGTGAATGTGTGTGTGGTGCTCTGGACTGCCCTAGGGTGCGTCCCACTGTCTGTACATGGTCACAATGTGGGGCGCTAATAACATTTTATGAGCTGCTTTAATCTGACCATCTGACCAATCAAAATACCTCACTGTGACCACACCCCTCCCCGACGGCTCATTAAAGGGCTGCCCATCACACAATAACTGACTGTTAGAAATGAAGCATGTGAAGAAAGCAGAGCACTCATGCTTACAGCCCTCAGGCCAGCAGGTGAATGGGAACAGAGTGGGTGTGTTTGTCTGCTGCAGTGACTCACAGTGTATTATCTCTCTAGCAGATGGCCTGTGAGAGTGTCAACAAGCTGATTCATAACAGACGTCAGACGGTCTTTTCCTACTTTTGAAATACTTTATAATATAAAAATGTAGTTTTAAAGAAAGCATCTTTCAGTTTATGATGATGGAAGTTTTGGTTTGTAGAAAAATGAGACAATCTCAGTACAAAGTGATCATGGAGGAGAGGGGCAGGGGTGCACAGTTTTGAGTTAGCAAAGTTGCAAATGCTACACATATAGTAGGGGCTTTAAATAGAGTTAGATGTATAGAACCTATATTAATTTCAATAAAATAAAAATAAAATAAAACTGCAACATTAAGTGGAAACCAGAGAACTCAGGATATTTAACAACTGCCATCTGTTTCATCCGTAATGTCAGTGTTCATGGTGCCTATTGCTTGGAAGTTCTTGTTCATCTCTGTTTACACTGGTTAAGTAGGGAAAGGAGAGAGATGCATAATTTAAAGTCAAGAAAATCAACAACTGGTAGATATTTGACCTACTCAATGACAAAGGCACAAAAGATTAAAAAAAACACACAAATTAGAAAGTGTTGAAGAAGACATTAATGTTATTAATATAATATTTCATTTCACTTTGTTTGCTTTGACATCATGTGAGCTAATAAAAATATTGTCAAAGTTTAGCACAACAAAATCATCTTAACTCAAGGTCCACTTACTAGCTTTTTCTAGAGCCTTCAGCCACATATCATCTTCATCAGTGGATGGAGTTTGTTGGTGTGGTGGCTACAGCTGTGTGCCTATCAACCAGAATCAGAATCAGAATCAGCTTTATTGGCCAGGTATGTGTACATACTAGGAATTTGACTCCGGTATTTATCTCACTCTCAATATACATACATGCAGTAGACAAACAATGTGC